>VXBX01003002.1:32310-62783 GCA_013400415.1 Scytalopus superciliaris
AAATTAAAAAAAACAAAACAAAACACAAGCTAAAATGAAAACAAAATTATCTATCTTTACTTAACATTACTGTAAACATAAAATATTTTTATTAAAAAGTATTTTATTCTTTTTCTAATAAAAGAAATAAAGAATGTGTCAGTGAAAATATGCCTGAATATTACTTTGAATGTTTATATGTTTTTTGGTGTTATCCTTTTAAACACAACCATTATTCTTCAAAATTCAAAATGATTCCTCTTGAAACTGGTCATTGTGAATAACAGAGGAACTGGTTACAGATACTTTACATACCAACCTTTGGTATGCATGATTTCAGAATTATTCATGACTACAGAAACATATCTGAAAAGAAAACTCCACTTAAAATGTAAGCTGGGGGTTGCTGAAATTTTATTTTAGGTGAGATGATTAAACTTATGGCACAAATTATCTGAACCATTATTTGTTTGAAGTAGTAGAAGCCATAAGAAAAATAATCATAGCATATAAAACATAAAATATTGTTGAAAAGTAGGAGACCATAAAATAAACAGTATAACAAAATCACCTTTCTTTATCTAGTAGGGTATTCCCTAGGGTAATACTCTTGGAAGGAAATTTGAATAATGATAAAGACAGTCTTGCAGCAAGATTTTCAGTTTAATGTTTGACATCAGTCATTTAGATGTTTTACTTAATCTTGTAAAGAGTTTGTTTCTTGAGCTACCCTGGCAGTCAAGCAGATATTTTCCTTCTGGGTATAAAAAAGCTTGCTAGAACTAGGAGTAAAAACTAATGTATATAGTAAGGTTATAGACCATGATAGGGCTTATTGAACTGGGATTTGAGCAGCTTTAGGTGTCTTTTGCTAAATACTTTTAGGTCACACAGAAGCATAAGAGTGTTTTTGCTCCCCTCTGATGTGACTAACATTTTTATTTGCTTTGCATTAAATATCCATTCTGTTTTCACAATCAAAATCAAAGCCACAAATCATGGTAAGAATCTTTTTTTTTTTTTTTTTAACTGCATGAGACAGTCCATTTAACTTTGTGGTTTGGGGTGTAACATCAAATATGAGCAAGTATTTTTGGGCAAAGGGGACAGGGAAGCGAAACTGGGAGCAAGACTGAATAAGATCCAGGGAATAGACAAGTAAAAGAAAAAAGAATTTGAACAGGGAACACACAAAAGATAGACAAACAGTGATTAATGTGAGGGAAGTAGACGGGCATTGCCAAACTCATGGGAAGGCAGAGAAAAGGATAATTCAGTAATCAATTAGAAATAAATTAGAGAAGTTCAGGTGAAGTGTGAAGGTCAAAGAGAAAAACTAGTATAATGAAAAATAAGGCTAGAATTGTAAAGAACATGAGAAATAGCATCTAAAGTTACCTTGTGGGGTTTATTTTATTGTGGTTTCTCAGAAGAAAAAAAAAGAAAGTTTTTGATAAGCTTTGGACTTAAGTATAGTGAATGTGAATATGGTGGGGTAGAAGGGGAGGGTATGTGTAGCTTTGTGGCCTTTAAATCTCTTCCCCACTTTTAACTGCAGTGGATAGACTCCTTTGATTTTGAGCAGGTGGAAGAGGACAGCCATGATCACAGTGAACAAAGAAAACTTCAGTACTTCAAGTCTACCATGACAATTTTTGCTTAGAACCCACCCCATGAAGAGCACTCTTTTGCAAAGTTTAAGCACAAATTGATATCAAGAAAAGTGAGACTTACAGTCTGGAGCCTGCTTTATCTTTTGTCTTGGACAGTCAAACCATTTCAGTCTTATCTCAAGTACAATGCCTCCACAATTTTTATTTTTTTCACAGAGACTTATCATCTAGTCATTTGTTTTTGTTAATCCTTCTCATGTAGCAAGGTTAGGATGGTATAAGGGTATAATGGCCCTTGAAAGTAAAGTAAGAGAGTTTTGAATCACCAGTGGCACTGGTCAAGGGAACTTGCTTAGTACTTCTGCATAGTTTTTCATATATAATGAGATTAATTATACTAAAACAAACTCATATTTCTACTGCTTTCAAACCAGACAGACAGTCAAATGCTGGGAAAAAAGCTGCGGTTTAAATAATTAGTTCTTTTTTCAGTTATATATACTGCCACTATTTCAAGTTGGTTTCATTATTTTTGATGTCCACAAAAAAAAAAAAAATATTCAGGGCATATTTTATAACTGTGTTTATATGCTACTGAGCATGAATTTATGTGTGAAACAACTGATATTTACTAACAAGTATTTATTGGTTTATTCAAAGAAGCAATTATTTTCAGCATTCTTCTGAGTAGTAGTAAGTGTCCTGTTTGTCTCTATCCTATGACACTATGTGCTGGTTTAAAAATAAACCAGCAGGAGGAATTAATCTAATTCACAAACAAATTATAAATCAGAATTATAATTTAATAAAAAAGATCACAGTCAGTACAAGGGTACAGAGGAAAAGGTCCCTTTAACCCACAAAAAACCAAATGTGTGACCCAGCAGCCTGGGGCACAAACAGAATAGTAATTGTCAACCCTGTGCTGAGCACCACCTGGCCCTCCTAGGTACAAAGTAAGAGGAAAGAAGAAACCTGTCAGTGAGGGGGATGGTCCNGATCCATTGTTAGCAGTTCATGAGGGGACCAGGTGGAACTCTTTTCCATGGGGCAGGCAGTCTCTTTCCTGGTTCCATGGTTGAAAAAAAAGAGAGAGGAGATGATCCCTCTGAGGCGCAGGGTTGGTAGATGAAAGAAAAATTCTAAGATTTTAAATCCATAACATACTACTTCAAGATGTTCTCCATTTATCACATACATTAAGCAAGATTAAGTCTTGGCTGGGAAGTGGTGGAAACACTGTGCATGAAATCTAGAGTACAATAGGAAATTATGTCAGTGCACTGTTGTCAAATAAACTGACCTCTTCACCAAAACCACTGCAGTTTCATGCTGTTTGGTTAAGTATGTTCAGAAAGGGGGATTCAGTCCTTTGGGGAATGTTGTTTATAGAAATTTAGACACAGCATAAGTATAGCTTTTTGATTATTTGTAATACATATGTGCTTTTAAATATAGTTCTCTGGCCTTGCATTCTCCTAACTCATCAGTGATATTTCAATATTTCATTTTCATTTCTGTTTATAGTGTTATACTTGTTAAAATACTTTGATATAAAATTGCACCAAATATGGACTAAGACCATAAGAGGAAGTGAAAAGTAGGTACAAGGCAGAGTTAAACAGAAAGATTCAGATTCATTAACTCATAAATACAAAGAAGAGGTAGGCCTGGCCTCCACTTCTCATAAATACTTAATTAAATAACTGCAAAATTAAGTGCCTTTTTTCATGTGACAACTAATAATTCTAAATTCTAGAACTCACCTTGGGGACAGTTTGGGGACAGGTGAGAAGATATTGAGAAGACAGGGAACTGAGAGCCAATTTTTGCAAATAGTTAAACTTCAAATGTGGTGACAATAAAAGGCAAAGAACACACTTCACTTGTGACTTAGGAGACCAGAAGCCAAAGCAATAACACTGTCTTTATAACTTAAAAAAAAATTAAATCCCCTGGCAAGAAGCAAAAAGATCTATTTGTCAGGGTTATTAGTTTATTTTGTTCTCTTTTTCTAATCAGCAAATAAGTAATGGTACAGGTGGTATGTTCTAGAACTTGTTACAGATATGCTTTACTGTTGGTAGTCAGTCTTGTATAATCATGCTGGCAATTTTTCTCTCACTGAGTTAAGACATAAAATTATGCTTCTAGTGTCTGGTTCAAATAACCTGATACAAAGATATCTGACATGGTATATAACATCTATAGAGTTATATACATATGAGTATGTACATATATATATGCATATATATATATAACTATGTATATAGTTAAATATGGGACTGTCTTGTAGACTGATAACACTGGTTTGAAATCACTTACACAAGTAATTCCATAAACTTTGTTAATATTAATAACATCATAGATAACTTTTATTTAAATGATCATAGAAATAAAGTGAAAACAAAATGTTAATTAAGTGACACAGTGATCTTGAAGGGGCTAATTTGGAGCTGCAACAAGAGAAACCCTTAAAAACCCACAAACCAAAATAAAGAAATAACCCCCAAACTCCAGAAGCCCAGTCTACAGAGAATTTCTCCAGTTGCATGTGATAGCTGAAAAAGTAATTTTATGCATTTGGTCCAGTAAAATTGGGTTTGCAATATCTATTTGCCTTAAATCTGTCTGTTTATAAAGGTTGAAAAATCTTTGGAGTAGCAATCAAATGGTCCCCCTGACATGGGCTACCAGGAAAATGGTAATCATAACAAAATGTTTAAAGTAGAAGGATGTGACTTAACTTTTACTGAGCAAAAGGAAAATGTTTTTTTTTTTTTCCTATAATGTCAAGGATTAGATATTTACTGAGTCAGCCTATTAATTATGTTTACCAAGAGAACATTTATGCAGCTGAAGAAATGGCCAGCTGTAATTGGTCCTCTACCTTAGGGGAGCCAGGGACAAATCTTGTTAGATTGGAATGACACAAATCTGGATCCTGACCAGCTGGAGCAGACTTTCTTCTTCCAATATGCCCATATTTCCCTGCTGAGAAGCCTTCTGCCAAAATAGGCCCCTGTCAAAGTTTCAAATGTGGCTTGTCCATCACTACCATGAATCAACATTTTATTCTGCAACAGGTTTGTAATGAAAATTTGTTATTTATGTGCTTTCATTTTTAATGAAGAATTATGTGCATAATAATTTAATATCAAATTGGATTCCAATTAGTTTGTTTAGGGATCTACAAAACAGAATTCTGTGTTTCTTACAATACTTTCTCTCTTACACAGGTTAAATACCTACCTTAAAAAGGAACTTCAAGACAGGTTCCGAAAGGGGGAAACTGGACATTTGTTACAAATAAAATATGTTTACATCAATAGAAAAGTGTTATTAAAATACCAAGAGAGAAAAATCATGTAGTATCCAGTAATAACATAAATTTAATGTTATTTTTCACTGAAAATAATCACATTTGTAACTACTCAAACATATGTACTTTTTAAAATATCATTTCCTACTTAGAAATTTATTGGTTCCAAGAAATTATTATTTTCTTATTTCCAGGTTTTCCCATATCAGTGGCTAGATTAATACACTTAATTTATCAGTTTCTCTTATGATCATGTCACTAAAAGAGCTAATGAGCATTCAGACATCTTTTATTAGACACCAGAAAGTGAGAATTAAATTTTGTGATTTTTTTTTTTTAACAGAATTTAATTTCTCTTCCCAAATTAAAAATAATTTTGTTATTGTTATCTTATTTCCTTTAAAAAGTCTTTATGATATGACTGATACTGCAGTTCCCAATGTTGTAAAGGGTATTTTTACTTAATCAGTCTATTTTTTTATCTTCATTCATTTGTTCTTTCCTTTGATTTGTACCTGTTCCTTTAAACACTCAGGATTTTAGTTATTTTGTGTTTGGTTTTTTCACACAAGAATGTTTGATTCCTTTTAATTCCGTACATGGCTGAAATAAACTGCCTGATCAATAGACTCTGTCTCTGCAATATTTATGGTAAATGATAAAGGGAAAGAGTTCAGTGGGTTAGTTTCCTCTTGCAATGTTTCTCCACTGCTAGGACACAGCATCCAATTTTATTATGTATTGTATGTCACCTGACAGCTCCAGATCTTATCTATCCCCCAAAGGCATTCCTAATGTCACAAGAAAATTGTGGAGGAGTCTCTGCACGAACTGTGGTATTTAATTTAACAGTTAGCAAATAAGCAGGGTGGGTAGAGATTGGAGAATGATTTCTAGCTTAAGAATGATTTCTAGTTTATGGTTCTAACAGATACACAACTGTCTCTTTCACATACACACACTCCCCTCACCCCTGTGCCTCTCCAGTCCCTCTGCTTCAGGTTGGACTTGCACCATGGATCCAGGGGAACCAGACACTGTGACCACTCCCTGTGACCACTGAGTGCAGCTGAGTTTGGGTCTCAACATAAAGCTTTTCCACCTTGGACTTCATCTTCAGGGTGGAGTTGAAAGTCCAGGTATGGAGTTTACATGACAAGGGGTGACTGTCTTCATTCTTTATTGTTTTCTGAATTAGGCTGTTGGTGCAAGTCTTGGAATTTATGAAGTTCCAGAGCATTTTCCTTACCTAAGGCAAATTAATAGTTATTGCTGGGACTCGTATCACCCTTTGGTCTCCATCTTTAAATCCATGACAAGTCTGTGAAGCTGACCACAGTTAGATAACAAAGTTTACTTGTACTTCTTGGGTTGCAGGCAGACACTAGATTAATCTAGTCAGCTCAAACGGTGCAGTTCTATGTAGTCATTTGCCTCAGTGGTGCTTTCTGATATGCATCAGCCCATGATTATATGTACCTAAGTACCACAGTCTTGCCTTATTCTGTCTCACATACCTTTCCATATTTCCCAACCTTCCTTCATTGTAACCTATTTGCCTCTGCTAGGCAATGGAAAAGATTATTTAAACATGATCTAGAGCCTAAATCTGTTGCTGTTCCAAAACATCTTTGGGTTTGGAGAATCCCACACAGAGACATATTTTCCACTATACTATGACTTTTCCAGTCATCAATATGGTTAAATTTATTCCATTTTCATTTTGACTGACTTTGCAACCTCTTCTGATTTTTGTTTGCAAATATTTGTGAAATAAAATGTTTGGTTTTTTTAAATTTGAGTGTTTAGACAAATGCCAAATGTGTAGCAGGGATTCATTTAATTATACACATGCATTTCAGGCAAAAAAAAATGCATTAAAAAGATGAAATATCATCTCTTGAGTCTAGAACACCTAAGAGGGAAGTTAACTAGCAAGCCACAGGGTGTTTGTGTTTGTTTTGTTCTTTCACACAAAAACCTTGTCAAGTAAAGGCAAACATATTTGAAAACAAGACCTTCATAACAAATTCTGTCAACAAAAACAGGAACAAATTATATAATTAAATTTCATGTGAAAAGTTTTTTTCCAGCTGAACCTAATTGATAATGATACTGACTTCACAAATAGTAAACAAGGATCCAAATTATAGGTCTAAATGAATAAGTATTTAGGATACCACTTTCCCTTGTATAGAAAATCTATCTTTTAATTTATAGTATGTGTGTCCATTCTAAAATAATTTTAATGTATTAACAGAATTACAGATGTAAATTTGTATCTGCAAATAAGATTTCAGAATATTAAGGACAGCCTGAAAAACACAGTAATAGAAACATCAAAAAACTTGGTAACTGCTTCCCCCTTTATACTTTTCACTCCAGAGAAATAAAAAAACCCAACACATTTTAAAGAAAGATTTTGTAATCTTAAAACTGTCACAGACTAGATGAATTAATTGGACTCCAGATAAATAGGAATGGTGATAAAAAATGCTTTTTAAATTCTTAAATCATAGAATCAATCAAGTCTGAAGGGAACTCAGGAACTGTCTAGAACTGAATCTTCTGCTCAAAGCATGTTTGACACTGAAATCAGACAGTGGTTCAGGGCTTTGTGCAACACTTCTACTTCAATGAACAACCAAAAGCCTAGGAAAGACAGAGGTTAAAGAAATTCCTCAAAATATGTGTTTATTTTTCTTAATGCGTAAATTCCCTAAGAGTTATAGCTGAGTAGTGTACCAAATATCTTCCATTTCAAATAAAAATATGTCTAGTTTTCTAAGAATCACAGGATCACAGAATGGATAAGGTAAGAAGGGATCACAGTGGGTCACCTGGTACAACCTCCCCGTACAAGCCTAGAGCACATTGTGCAGGATTGCATCCAGACAGTTCTTGAAAAACTCCAGTGAAAAGAGAATGAACAGCCTCTCTGGGCAATATGTTCCATTGTGCAGTCAGCCAGACAGTAACAAAGTTCTTCCTTGTATTCAGGAAATTCCTGTGCATCAGTTTCTGCCCTTTGCCTCTTGTTCTACTGCTTGACACCACAAAGAAGAGCCTGGTTCCATCCTCTTGGCATTCTCCCTTTAGATACTTGTGTATGTTTATAAGGTCCCCTCTCAGTCATCTCTTCTTGAGGCTGAACAGGCCCATGTCTATCAGCCTTTCCTCATAAGAGAGAGGCTCCAGCCTCTGGTTCATCTTCATAGCCCTCCACTGGACCTGGTCCAGAAACTCCATGTCTCTTGTAGTGAGAAAAACTCCTCTTTAACAGAGGTTAAAGACATGTCAGTGACTTTGATAAAACTCCAGAAAGTAAAATAGAGAGGTTGTAAAGAATTACTCAGTTTCTGAAATGGAGATGTAATGAAGAATGACCACTATCAGAGATGGCAAAAAATGAAGGAAGAATAACATAAATAATTATAAATTATGCAGAGTAATATGACCAGGAAAACAATTTTTCTGTACCCATCTTTATGGCTGTTATATAGTTTACTGCTCTTCTACATATAGTTTATTTTTCCCCACTTGTATCTGTTGCTGGTTGCTGTGTTCCCTTTAGTAAGAGATACATTTCAGTATGTCATTCATTAATATCACATTGTGACAAGTGATTTACTAGGCATCCAAGAAGATGGGGAAATCAAAGAATGTTCACTGCCTCAAAACACGTTTTACTTAAAGGAAACATTTTATGATACTGTAAATATTGTGTTTGTTTATTTTTTACCTTAAACTGTACATTAAATCCTAAGACAAAGCCTGTAACTTGTTATTTGTACAGAGTAAGGTAAATACCTTCTGCTCTGCATTGTAAGAGCCAGCATCCCACTGTTCTCATCTGTATCTGTTAAGTGAACAGGTGCAAGGTATTTGTATACCAATAAGGCTCCCATGATACCTTCAGTTTGAATGTATGAATTGATGGAAGCTTTCCTGAGGCGCAAACAGCTTTTTGTCAAATGTGTTTTGGCAGGGAACTAGCATCTTGTCATGTAGCTGTGCGACATCATATTATTCTGTACAATGTAGTATTCTTGAAAAAAAAAATCTGCTCACATTAAGTCTTACCTTTCTTCTGAAATTAGACAATGCTATGAGCAAAATTCCAGTGTTGGCCCTTGAACATACCATTTCCCCAAGTGCTCATTAGTCTGTGTTTGAGGCTTGATACAGTGCATCTATACAGCCATGATCAGGTGATTGAGAAGGGCTGGATGAGAAGGAGCTGAAGCAAACCTGTCTGGCACCTTCTCTCCCTCTTGTGGGAATAATATTTCTATGCATGCATTTACTTTGAGTCCTAACTGGAGTTCAGTTGCCCTCCTGGTCCCAGCCCATGGGCACATAGCCTTAGGCAAGCCTGGTCACTGAGGACTTGCCTGGCCATCAGATGTCCTGGTCACTATCCTTGTCCCAGCTCTTCTCTCTTACCTGGATACTGTGGGACTGTGTATCTTGATGAGCTTCTCCTCAGCTGGTCTCTCTCACCTCCAGCTGCCATCTTCCTACTTAATATCTAAGATCATGTGCAAATTCTGTCTTTAAAACTGGAAAAGAAATAATGTTTCAAAATATTTGGTTTGTGATCTAATATCAAAGTTGAAGATTAGAACTGACAAATAACATAATGATTTTTTACTTCCATGAGACAAAACTCTGTTGTAATAATTTCAGATTTAGCTTATGAGAAAAGTAGTTTTTAATTAGAAAACACTGATGCAGAACCATTCAAGTAATATCCCAAAATAACTTTATCTTGCTACATTAAGTAAGCCAAGTTTGTTCACTGAATAGTGAAGAACAAAGATGACTGAAAATGATGTACTGGCTCCTAGTCCTATAGAGACATATTTTTGTAGTTTACTTAAATTCGTCCATGCTGTGGTTTAACCCCAGATGGCAACGAGGCACCACACAGATGCTCACTCCCTCCCTCCAGAGTGGGATGCAGGAGAGAATCAGAACCATAAAAGTAAGAAAGCTTCTGAGTTGAGAAACAGACAGTTTAACAAGTAAAGCAAGAATCACATACACAAGCAAAGTGAAACAAGGAATGAGTTCATCACTTCCCATGAGCAAGCAGGTATTCAGCCATCCCCAAAAGAAGCTGGACTCCATCATGCATGGAGTTACATGGTTACTTGGAAAGGCAAATGCCATCACTCTGAATGTCCCCCTCTTCCCTCTTTTCTCCCAGCTTTATAAACTGAGCATGACACCATATAGTGTGGGATAGCCCTTTCATCAGTTGGGGTCAGCTGTCCTAGCTGTGTCCCCTCCTAAGTTTGTGTGCATCCCAGCCTCCTCACTGGTGGGGTGCAGTGGGAGACAGAAAAAACCTTGACTGTGTAAACACTGCTCAGAAATAACAAAAACATCCCTGTGTTATCAACACTGTTTTCAGCACAAATCCAAAACATAAATCCATACCAGCTACTGTGAAGAAAATTAATTACACCAGCAAAACGAGCCCAGTCCATAAAGTGTATATGTGATACTAAGGAGTTATGCAAAGTAAAGTCCCAGTAATACTCACATTGTGTATCTCTGAAAAATGCCAGATTATGTATCAGAAGTTCATCTGTTATATTAGCAGCTGAGCAGTGTGTTAAACAACAGACAATAAATTTAAAATGTCTTTTGAAATTATCAACTCAAGATGGAATTTAGGAATTCTTAATGCATCAGCCATTGTCTTCTCTAGACTGAATACTGCTTGTTTAATTGTTAATAAAAACTGCTGGAAGTTCCTGAGTTAAGAAAGGAGGAGAAGAAAAATTGGAATGAGGGAAGCATGTTGGGCAGACAGAATACCTGATATTTTAAAGCATTGATAAGATGGTCCAAATATTAAAGTATGTCCAATTAGTATTGTTTATTTAGGCAAAAAAAAAAAAAANTTTTTTTTTTTAGGAAAAAAAAAAAAAAAAAAAAAAAAGAGTTCTGATATAGACCTTGTTAATCAAATAGCACAAATTAACACTCGAAGCATACCTGGTGATAATCAACTGCATTTATAATAAATAGCTCCTGTTACCCTAACTGTCCTTTTTCATTAGATTAACACTGGCATTAATAAAAATAATTATGCTGGTGTAATTAACTTCTATAAGGCAGTGAGAATATTTTTGCATAACAATTCAGCTTAAAAAAAGAAAATAGTAATTATGTGAAATGAGTGCTGTGCACATAATATAACTTGAAATATTAAACACAGCTCAGATACTGAAGAACTCTGATAGAAAATAAACACTACTTTTTTTCTGTACAATTAATTTCTGAGATTTATTTAAATAATTATTTTTTTATTTATGTTTCAGTCATTGTGCATTTCTATGATATGAATATTGAGTGGATCACTAATAATGAAAATACCTTGCAAATCTAGAACACAGTTCTGGACACAGGAAGATGTATCAGTATAGCCAACATAACTTCAATTGTCTAAGAACAAAGTTTGTAAGACTTATAAGATGTTGAACATTACTTTGAGAATTGACTTTGAAAATCTCACAGTTATGATAATAATAATTGGAGAACCAGAGAAATTAAAGGAGATATGACCATATTGACGTCATGAAGTTACCCAAATAATGCTGCTTTGGAATGAATGAAAAAGAAAACTCAGCACCTGCTTCAGAAATAATTAAAAGATATTAAAGAAATATGTTGCTATATTGTTTAATATTCAGCATATTTAAAAGTTCATCTGTAAAATAGCCTCAGTAATTTATTATCTGAAATAATTGTAGTGGAACATGAGAATCCAAAAGCCAGATTCTGCATCTGGAACAGAGCAATGCTGGGCACAAATGTACACTGTGAGAGGGACAAACAGGCACAATGGAAGTCTGAAGTGTGCCCTGGGAACCAAGAGACCAAACTGCATCTTGGAGTGCATCAAGCACAGCATCACCAACTGCTCAAAAGAGATTATTAGCCCACTGTATTAAGTGCTGGTGCAGCCTCATCTGGAGCACTGTGTGAAGTTCTGGGCCGCACAATTTAAGATAAGAACATACTTGAATGCATCCAGAGGAGGGCAACAAAGCTGGTGAAAGGGCTGCAGAAGAAATGTCCTGTGAGGAGATCATGAGGACCCTGAGATTTTCCAGTTTGGAGAAAAGAAGGATGAACAGTGATGTCATTGTTCTCTACAGCTTCAAAAGGGTGGGAAGTGGAGAGGTAGATGTTCATTTCCTTGGTATCAAGTGATAGGATTCATGGAAGTAGTTCAAAACTGCATCAAGAGATTTTGACTTGGAATTAGGAAGCACTTTTGTTTCATCAGCCTCAATGTAAAATAATTTCTTCCATACAGTTAGTTTAAACCTACAGTCTTTCAGTTTAAAACCATAACCCTCTTGTTCTACTGCAGCAGGCCTTGCTAAAAGACTTGTCCCCGTTGTCATGGGTTCAACCTTGGCAAAATGCCACCCCCCCCCGCAAGATAACACGAGGTCCCAGTGAAAGGAGGGAAGAAAAAAAACCTGAAACTGGAAGAAACTATATACATATATTTACAGGAAAGTTACAATACATATACATACAAATATAAGAAAAAACAACAACTTCATCCAAAGCTGTTCACCCCAATAACACACAGATTTCACTACCCAAAACCCACACGAAACAAATCTAAGCACATTTCTCTGGAAGAGCACTCAGCAAAGCAATATAAAACAAAAGCATTTACTTCCCAGAGACCAGAACTGCTGTGGGCATCTTGGCAGGGAAGCGGCAAGGCCTATCGCTCTGGGAGCAGCAACAGGGAGTCCTCACCACCACACCGAATGGAGAGAGGGAGGGCAAGAGAGCGAGGATACCTCCCCCACTAGATTAATACTCGACTTGATGTCAGATGATATGAAATACCTCTTTGGTTGCCTAAGTCAGGTGATACTTGCCCCTCTGAATCTACGGAGTGCCCCATGGCCCAAAAAACTGAGGTCTGCTAAATTTGGTTTCAGGCCTAACTAAACTAAGGCCTTAATCTAAATTTTTGGGTTTATCAAACCCATCACAGCTGTGTTTCTTACGGGCCACTTTAACTATTGTAAGGCTGCAATACAGTGTCCCCAGAGTCTTCTCTCAGCTGAACAACACCTCCTCTCCACTCCAACAGGTCTGTGTCTTTCCTGTTCTGAGAACCCTGGAGCTGGATGTAGTGCTCCAGGGGGAGGCCACTCAAGAGCAGAGTGGATGGGTACAATCCTCTCCCTCAACCTGCCACACTTCTTTTGATGCAGCTGAGGATTCAGTTAACTTTCTGGGCTGTGAGTGTACATTGTTGTTTTACATCCAGGTTTTCATCCACTCCCATGGACTCACTTCTTGAGCTTCTACACGTCTCTCTGGATGGCATTCCATCCTTCAGGCATGTCAATAACACCAACAGGTTATCACTATAAATTTTCACATCTTACTTTTTGTTATTATTTTTCCTACAGGAGTAAAAGATACTTAGGTTTCTCCTGTCTTTATAAATTTCACAGAAATTATTTCATGATGATGAACACATCCTTCATTTTATCTCTCTCTGTAAGTTCCTTTCTTGAGGACTTCTGGAATGAGTAGACCACCTAGTAGGTGGACAATGACCACCTGAGACCTGTATTGTTACCAAAGACTGTGTCAATTATAATTTTTCTGGTTAATTTAATATTTTATTAAAAAAACCCCAAAACCATTGTTTTTCTTTAGTCATATGGATTTATGAACTTCATAGTGAAATAATCAATATTTTGTAGATGACAGGGGCTTGTATACGGGAAGAATTTGAATAATTACTGGGGGGTTTTGGTGGTTTGGGGTTTTTTTTCCTGCTTTTTTTTGTTTTGTTTGTTTGCGTGGGTTTTGTTTGGTTGGTGGGAAGGTTTTTTTTTCTTTTTTTGTTTTGTTTTGTTTTGTTTTGTTTTGTTTTTTTTTTTTGTTTTTTTTTGGTTTTTTTTTGTTTTGTTTGTTTGCGTGGGTTTTGTTTGGTTGTTGGGAAGGTTTTTTTTTCTTTTTTTGTTTTGTTTTGTTTTGTTTCTTTTTTTTCTTTTTCTTCATTCTCAGGGATTGCAATTCTCTGACTCTTCATGTTTAAAAAGCACAACATGCCATTAAGAAGGTTATTGAAGTCATTTGGTGTGGTATGAAATGCGATTCTTGGTGTCTAGATGACTATTAATCCAGTATGTGCATCTTATCTAAGCCATTCATTGTAACTCTGATGTTATTAAAAGAGACAGGATGTGCAAGACAGATGTTCTGAATAACTTTCCCCTTGGATAAATCTGAAAGGGGTATATGTCATTTGTCCCAGACTTCTTTTTGCATGAAGGGTTTCTGGTTTTCTTTTCTAGAAGGTCTTGAACACACAGAGCTGTGTTCCTGTCAAGGAGAGGAAAACAGTTTATTCTGTGCTGCTTTATTACTACTACAATAAAGAAGATGCCTTGTCTGGTTACTTATGTCACATTGATCAGATCATCTATGTCAGGCGGTTTAACAGGACTATCTAGATTACTGATTACACTGTGTCCATCACTGTTTCAGTTAATGTTGAAATTTAGATTTAAACTTATAAAATTGATTCATTCTGGTTTTAATATATTATGCTGGAAAAAGTAAAATAATTATTTAATGATTAATCATAATTGTTAAAATTTATGCAAGTCTGGAATTTACCATGAATGCTTCAAAGAAGTTTGTTAATAGAGCAGCAAAATAGTCTTAAAAGTGCTCTTGAACTTCCATATATAAGCAAAAATACCTTTGAAAATATAGTAGTGTAGTCTTTTTCCTGGAAAAAAAAATCAGGTTGAATTTATAGGATCAAAGGGCAATTCAGGTGTGAAGGTACTTCAGAAAGCCTCTAGTCCAACTTTTTGGTCAAAACAGGGGCATCTTGAAGTCAAGCCAGGTTGCTCAGCACTCTGTCCAGGTGTTTTGAAAGTTTCCAAAGAGAGAGACAATGCCGTATCTCTGGGCAACTTGCTCTGCTGACTGGACATCCTCATGGCAAAAAACTTTGTCCCTGCATGGAGAAAGTGACCTGTTTAAATTATGTCTGCTGACTCTTAACCTCCCTGAATGCTGCATGGCTTAGTGGTGATTCAACAGTGCTAAGTTAACTGCTGGAGTTGATTGTACTAGGTGGCTTTTCCAACCCAAATGATTCTATGATTCTGTGTTGAAGGACTTGGATCTGTCTCCTTTCAGACTTTCTCACAAGCAAAGATATGCTGTTGTTAGGAGCTGTGCAGGCATCTCTTCTACCAGCTGAACAAACCCTGGTCCCATAGCCTCATCTCAGAAGGCAAGTAGTCCAGTCTCAACCATCCTGATGGCTAAACAGTGTCTTTCCTGTACAGGACACACTAATTAGATGCTGTGTAATCAGTTCTGAGTAAAGGCATGAATAATCACTTTGCTGGATTAGGTGACTGTGCTTCCATGAATGCTGCTGGCTGTCTTTGCTGTTAGGGCACACTGCTTGTTCATGTTCAGCTTGCTGTCCCTGACAGTTCCCAAGGCCTCTCTGCCAGAGCTGCTTCTTAGTCTTTCAGTGCCCAATCTACCATTGCCAGGGGCCTTCCTTGCTTGGGATAGGACTTTGCATTTTGTCTCATTGAACTTTAGGACATTTCTTTCAGCCCATTTCTCCTCAAGGTCCCTCTGGATGGTAGCCTCTGCATGACCTCCAGTATATTGACTGCTTCCAGCCCCAGACAAATTTAGCGTCATCTTCATAAAAATTAATCAGATTTTCTGATTGTAATAGTCTTGAATAAAGAATGGATATATATGGGGCCGGGGGGGGGGGCATAGTAAAATATTTTAAATAGTTAATAAATTCCTACTCCAAATATTATTCATTGACTTGCACTCTGCATAAGATCATGCTCCTCAGACTGTTGCTTTATCTGTAGTGATTGGTAAATTAACTTTAAATGAAACTGAAGAAATAGGATTTGATACATCATAGAAAACTCTGCACAGTTTATGCATCAGATTGCTTTGCAAATGCATTCCTTACACTGCCTTTAGGCAGCTGGAGTTGATAATATTCCTACTAACAGGTGCTCTAGGCATAAAGAGACAGGACTTATGCATACACCACTAAGAAACAGAAAATCTTTAATATGATACAATCTTCTGTAACAGAGTTTTCCATAACTAGAAGTAAATGTGACACAGAGTGACTAGATCAGCAATGTCCTATCTTCTAGTTTAGTGGTGAAAGGGGGCACATCTTACTTTCTCAGATTTCACTAGATGTTTTATCAGGAAGAAATTTGTAGTACACAAGTGAACTCTTAACTTAATTTGAAGATTGAAAACACAAGTGTTTAAGACTGTGAGTACTCAGTTATTCACTCAGAAGACCTTCTGGTACACTAAGAACTGTAATAGTCAAAAGGAAACACCACCACTCCCCTAAAAACAAACAAACACCTCCCCCCCAAACAAACAAACAAACAAACAAACAAACAAACAAACAAACAAACAAACAAACAAACAAAACAAAACAACCAAAAAAAAAAAAACCAAACCAAAAAACCCAAACCAAAACCAAAACTCAAAAACTACAGAAAAACCCCAAACAACCGAACAATGCACAAAAAAGCAAACAGAACTACAATGAAACAAAGCCTCCCACACACATGCAAACATGAAAGTTACTGCCATTTACTAGGCTACCCTAAGAATTTCAGTTTTGGACTTGGGACACAGAGGTGAGAACTTCTGCTCACAGTGCCTAATGCCCTAGTAGACATTTGACTTCCTCACTGAAGTATGACAGAGTCCCTCAAGAAGAGTATTATCAAAAAACCTGCCTAAATTGTCATAAATCTGTCATTAAAACAACTATGCTTTGCCGGGAAAAGAGTGAAGGGAAAATGATTCAATTACTGTCTTTGTAAAGTAAATTTTAATATCTCTGACAGACACCTTCCACTTTTTCCACTACCCAGCTACCATTCATTTGTAGCAAAATAGTAAAAACTGTAGGCACTATACTAGTGTCTTTACACAGTTAGCATGACATGTGTCTGGTCTTCAGGTCTAAGATAAAGACATTGATGATGGAAAGGAAATGTGGTCACCATGTTTTTTCAGACTGTCAATGAGTGTTCAATTAGTGCTTAGTAGAGTGTGAATATCCTGCTATTAAAAATGGGCTTTTACTAGTAGCTGTTGTACAGAGACCTTAAGAGGCCATGAAGAGTTAATAAGTTTTCACCAATATACATCCCAAACTGGGTTTGTAACAAATGAAAATCATAATAAAACTTCTGCAGAGAGCATGAAGAATGACTTAACCTCCTGATATCCAAGCACACTCATTGATTTGTTCTGAAAATGACCTTCTGCTTAGAGACATTTGAGATCAACACCATATCCATTTCTAATCAGAATGCTTAGAAGAAAGAAAGGACCTTACTTTGTCTTGTCAAAGGCAAAGTGAGTACTGCTATATATTCAAGGAGGGATGTAATATTTTCCATATTATAAACAGGTCCTATCAACAAACGTCGAAAATAAGGAATAGGAAAGAAGAAATGTTCTTTTTCTTACCTCCTGTTTAGCTGTTTGTTGTAATGGAAGGAGACGGCAGACTCCTTTTAAGGCTTGATTTGGACTGTAGAGTCAAAATTAATTTACAATTCCAATTTATATTTCAAATTACTTCATTGGGCAGCTTTTCATATTCATTCCTTTTCTATAGAAATTATAGGTTTTCATTGTATACATCCTTTTATCTTTTTAATGTAAACTCAAACTTCTCTCTTTTATGTCACTGATTGTCCAGTTATCATAAGGCTGTAATGGATAATGCTAAGGTAGTAAGTGTCAAATCATAAGTAATTCTTCTCCATTCCTGCACAACCCATTATATTTACAAAGTGATGCACTGTGACCTATTTTGGAAATGTGTTTCATCTTTCAAAATCAAAACAGTGTTATTTTCAAGATTATGAATCTTCACTGTATTCTCACTTTTTTGTCAGTCACATTCAGTGTAAAGATTTGGAAACAGTTTCACAAATTTATTCAGCAGTATACTTTCCCAGTCTGTAGTATAGTAGAAAAGACAGAAATGCCAAAGGTTTCACAAGGCATTAATAATCCATTTCCTTTTAAAAGGTTAACCTTTTGGCTTGCTGCCTTCTAATACAGCCACTTCAGAGGCACATCACATACTTAAGAAACAGTGAGTGCTTAAATTAATATCATTAATGACCATTAACTTCACCTGATATAAGTCTTTTTTGCTTTGTTCTATCATTTGCAAGGAAAATCCAGAGGGAGCAGAAATTAGGTTTCTTCTTAATGCAATCGAAATTGAAAAACTGGGAAAAATAACCATAGTAAGAAAAAGCCCCTTATTGTATAAAAGTAGAAGCATATGAAGCAGTAATTTTGATGAGTCCATAACTAAAGAGATTTTGACTTCACTACATATGCCTTGCCAATAAAATATATACTTCAGTAGCTAAAATTGCAGTATATGTGGTTTCATCTCAGAGTAATGAAAGCTGTTTTGCTGATCCTAATTCATTTGATAGGAGATAAATGCCAGTAAAAATTGAGTGGTTATGTCAGTGATCAGTTCTAAAATAAAATGTATTAAGAAAACCCGAGCTGTGTTGTATTTTTTAGATATCACATTGTATTTGCAGATTCTTTAAATCTGAAAACAATGTCTCTCTGAGCAAGTGTCCTTAGTAATGATATTGAAGTAGATTACCAAGGATACTCCAGAAGGCAAGTTTGCAAAATTGTTTCTATACACAAAAATTTGAATATGTTTCCTCATGAGAAAAGAAGCCAAATATTAATGGAACTAAAATATGTCCTCTAGGTGAAGGTACAGCATTAGTAAAGAACATGGTAGAATTCAGCTGTTTGTACAGCTGCGAAAGAAAATATTACCCATATTAATCCCATTTCTCAGGATCCTGAAGTTAAGTGATAGGAAAGAGCTGTTAAAATGTCTAGACCAAACTTTTGTAAATGCAGAATTATTATCTTGTACGATATGTATGATATGTTTTCCAGTAATTTTGCTAAAGCAGCTTTAAATCATACACAAACTATTCCATTTCTCTCTATAAGGTATTTTACAACTTCCCTGGAAGCTTATACTGCTCTGACAAGAAAATAAACCAGGAGAAAACAAAGCTGTTGATCAGTGAGAAAGTCTACTGCAGGCACAGTTCTGAACTTGCTGGGGCACTTGATCTCATCCTGGACCCTGACTGCAGGGTGCCATGAGATTGCTGTGGCCCACCCTTTGAGATTCCCTTTCTGTGACACCAGATCTGTGAAGCAGGACTGCTGCATGCCTGGCTGTCACACTGATAAAAAGTCAAGACTGAGCACTCATCAGGATTTAAGAACTTGAAGCTCTTCCAGGGCTGTCTATACAGACATATCAGTTTCCTTCCACAAGACACTCTAAGACTCAAAAATGTTGAAGGGATCTGGGTGGTCAGTATGCCAGAGGGAAAACCTCTGCAAGACCAAACAGTCATTTATGAGACAGGAACTCAAGTTTTGCTCTAGGACCCTTTAGTTCTTCTCAATACCTTAAATTAGAGTTCTGTTTACTTCACGTTTAAAGGTGCAAAAATACTAACTGTATAATGGTACTGATTTAATCAGACTGTCAGCTGCTTATTTTCCAAGTTGCAGAGTAGTGACTTTGTGTTATATTATCAATCAATGAAACACTTGTTTTTAATTCCTTTTTATCGCCTACATGACAGAACATTACTCACAGCAATTTTCTTTATTATTGCTCCTTTTTTTATGGGGGCTTCCTTTTACATTTTACAGTTTTAACAAATTGCTTTAAAAGCTTGAGTTTATTATGAATGAAATTTTATAGAAATAAACATTGTAGCAGCTGTGTAACAAAGAAGTTCTTAGAAATCTGTGGACAGGTACCAACTATGCGTAATTTTCTAAGGGATTTTAAATCAAGCATATCTGAAGCACTGAATTTTAATTAATAGAGCTGACTATTCTCTTCAAAATTTGCACCCACATGTTATGTAGTGAGTACTTGAGAAAAAGTCTACTAACAACCATGACTGTCTCCTCAAAAAAACCAACCCCTTGAGTCTTAATGATAAGGCTTGCAGTGATGACTTACATAAGGAAATTTGTTTTGGTTTTATTTCCTGTTCCAGCGGTAAAATATGTCCTCAAAGAGCATGGAACTTCTCTTAATCTTCTCTGTAGGTTGTGCATTTCATAAAAATTCTCATATTATCTTCTTATGCCTGGCCACCTGAGTCTTGTACACAGGTACTTCAGCAGAGTAACTGGTCTGAATTCCCCTCCAGGCAGCTGATTATGGTCTTCTCTTCTAAAGTCAGTCTTGTGGTTTTGAAACCACCCTGCTAATAAAGGCCAAATTCCCAGGTTCCCTGATTTGTAAATGAGCCTTCACTTCATGACCGTAGTTTACAAAAGTGAGGAGAGAGAAGAGTGGCATCCTGAAACTTGTGGTAGTTGGAGCTTAGGAAAAAAAGCCATGAGTACTTAGAATCAGCCCTATTTCATAAATTCCTAGCCAAGCAGTAAATCCACTAGCCAGTGAATTAGCCAACCTTTCATTTGGCACTATGGAAGGTCTTATATTGCTCTGAATTTTGATCAGATAACCTGATCTAACAGAAGCTTCACCTAAGTCAGTGTGAGTGACTGGCTAGATGGTGTGAGAAAAATCAAACTTTATAATCATGTATAATCATGAAATAACTCTTCTGAGAAATGAAAATTTTCTTTAAAATAACAGTTATTAACTCAGATTTAGTGAAAAAAAAAATTTCTTTTTTAGTGGCTGAGACCATGAATCTGAGCTCTGTTATGTGGATTTATCACGTTAACTGGCACTACCATGGAGTTCACCAGGATTTATTCAAGGTCGAACAGGAACTCTGGGACAGATCGTGACAATAAAACCAAATCTTAGGACCATCTTTCTTTCTTGATAGAAATGAGTCCCTTTAAGTTAATTATTCTCTGCATGTCAAAATTGTAAGATCCCGTCAGCATTTGAGAAAAATTTTAAAGATCTTGGACTGTGAAAGAAGAATTTCTCAGAAACTCACAATAAATGACTGTTCAGCTACAAAATACCCCAAAAATCCCGAAGAAAACACAACTTGGGCTACTAATGTGAAAATATACAAACCTGTGTTACAGTCATTTAATGTAGTTTCATGCTTTTTTTTGTTATTTAGTATTTTCAAGAACACTGAATTTTTTCAAGTCACAAATAACATTTTGAATGGTGAAATAAGCAACTGGTCTCTAACTAAAAACATTTGACTGTTTTTGAAATCTGATCCTGTTAAGTTTGAAATCAGTAGACAAGATTGTGGAACCTCTACAGTAATCACAAAGTATGTATTTTACAGCTCCTGAGACACTGAATTGAGAAAATTCTGTTTTATCCATGATACAGAAAGTTTTGCACTTGTGACTGTAAAGATTCAAGTTAATTGCTCTTTTATTAAGTGCTTGAAAAAGCCAGTAGATTTTTTTAAGACTTCCTGTAAAGAAACATAACATTTTTATCTAACAGCTCTCTTCTAGCTCTCAGCATGGCACCTTGATAGTGAGAGACACAACAATATTCTGCATAGCCTCATTAAAAAATAGTGAGTGGCTTACTTTTTTCTCCCAGTTGTTTCATTTTCTTACCTGCATTCTGTAAAACTTATTGAAGAGTCCTTAAAATGCCAAGAGCATGCTTGAAATGCTACATATACATTACTTTTAGGACCGTGTGTCCTTGATAAAATATTGCAATTCATGTCTATGCAACATGTTAAGTATACTTTAGTGCTACAAGCTTGATTTACATTTGTAACAGATGATAATTAATGTTCCAGGAGGAAAATAAAAGGAAAGGTGATGATGTGGTGAAGAACTTGATTAGTGATAACTGTGAAGAGGGTGAGACATGAGAACCAAGAGACACATCATCTTACAGTTTTCTTTTATTGGACAAGGAGGAGAATATTGTTACCAAAAATGAGGAAAAGGCCTTCTTCACTTTAGTTTTTAATGGAAAGACCACTTATCCTCAGGCCAACCACTCCCCTGAGCTGGTAGCCAGGAACAGGGAGTAGAACAGACCCTCTGTAAACTAGGAGGAGGTAGTTAGTGGCCCACTGTACCACTTACACACTCATACGTCTATGGGACTGGATGAAAATCACCTGAAGGTACTAAGGTAATCAGCAGAACTTGCCAAGACACTCTGCATCATTTATCATGATTCCTGGTTAATCGAGGAGGTCCCAGGTGACTGGAGATTGGCTAATGTGATGCCCATCCGCAAGAAGGGCCTGAAGGAGGATTTAGGGTACTACAAGCTTTTCAGCCTGATCTTGATGCTGGGAAAGGTTATGGAATAGATTATCTTGAATACAATCACACAGCATATACAGGAAAAACCAAGGGACCAGGCCCAGAAAGCACAGGCTTAGGAAAGGCAGATCCCGCTTGACCAACCCGATCTACTTTTATGACCAGGTGACCTGCCTAGTAGATGAGGGAAAGGTTATGGATGTAGTCTACCTGGACTTCAGTAAAGTCTTTGATACTGTCTCGCACAGCATTCTCCTGGAGAAGCTGGCAGCCAACAGCTTGGACAGGTGTAGTCTTCATTGGATTAAAAACTGTCTGTACAGCTGGGCCAGAGAATGGTGGTGAGTGGTGGTACATCCAGTTTATGCATGGTCACTAGTGGGTTTCCCCAAGTCTTAGTATTGGGGCCAGTCCTGTTTACTATCTTTTAGTATCTTGAGAAGGGAATCCAGTGCACTCTCAGTAAGTTCAGAGATGACACCAAGCTAAATGGGAGTGTTGATCTGCTGGAGGGTAAGAGGGCTCTAGAGAGAGGTCTGGACAGCTTGATCAATGGGTGAAGGCCAAGGGTGTGAGTCTTACCAAGTCCAGATGCTGGGTTCTGCACTTGGGACCAAACAAACCCGAGCAGCATTACAGGCTGGGGGAGGAACAGTTGGAAAGCAGCCCAGTGGAAAAAGACTTGGGGATTCTGGTTGACAGCTGGCTGAACATGAGCCAGCAGTGTGTCCAGGTGGCCAAGAAGGCCAGTGGCATCCTGGACTGTATCAGAAACAATATGGCCAGTGGAATTAGGGAAATGATTCTTCCCCTGTACTCAGCACCGGTGAGGCTGCACTTTGAGTACTCTGTCCAGTTATGGGACCCTCACTTAAAGAAAGACATGAAGGTGCAGAAGCATGTCCAGAGCAATGAAGCTGGTGAAGGGTCTTATGAGGAACAGCTGAGGGAGCTGGGGTTGTTTAGCTTGGAGGCTCAGGGGAAACTTTATCAGGCTCTAGAACTACTTGAAGGGAGGTTGTAGCCAGCTAAGGACCGGCCTCTTCTTCCAGACAACTAAGAATAGGACAAGAAGAAATGGCCTCAAGGAGCACCAGGGAAGGTTCAGGTCAGAAAGCAGGAAGAATTTCTTCACTGAAAGAGGGGTCAAACATTGGAATGAGCTGCCCAGGAAGGTGGTGGAGTTACCATCCTTGGAAGTGCTCAAGAAATTACTGGACCTCGCACTTAGTGCCATAATTTAGTTGACATGATGGTGTTTGGTCAAAGGTTGGACTCAATGATCTTGGAAGTGTTTTCAAACCTTAATGATTCTATTCTTCTTCCCTTCCTTTTTTCCTTCCCTTCCCTTTTTTCCCCCCTCTTCATTTTTCATTTTTCCTAAGTTCTCTGTTTTCCTTTCTTAGTGCATTTTAAAAGTATCTGACTATCTCTGAGTACAGAAATAATTTTTTCTTCATATCTATAAACCTGTTGCCTGAAATCCGAGGAAAAACTTCCAAGACAGGGTGAAGGCGAAAAAGTTCCTTTACTAAAGTTCAGCTAAAAGCTTTTAGCAATCAGAATACAATGATGAGCGTGCCCCACATACAGAATTATACAGATTTATAACCCTATTTAATTATCCTATTTAGGAAACATATCCAATGTTTAATTTTCCCATCCTACAAACCATCCTAAACGACTCCCCTTACACACCCCTTCTAAAATTGAGTCAGAGGTCTTAAGACCACCTTTTCCTCATTTACCCTCATCATCTTCACATTATGTCTTCTATTTGGAGTTCTTACAATCCCTCTCACCCCTCCTTATACTATGACTAAACAATATCGTATTTTGACTATAACACGTTCTAATAGCTATCTGAATACAACATGATATCTCTCCCTTAGCACAGAAGCAAGCTCCAAAATGTGACACAGAGGTAAACTTAAGTATTTGGTACAGGGGCTACAAACTATTTTTCAAATGTAAAAACACTATAAAACTATATTAAAATCTACAACTATATTAAGGCTTGTGGCAACAAACCCACATTTTTAATGGGGCCATGAACTATTTAACTGTGAAAGTAAGAAACAACAAAATAAGTCAGAAGTTTAAATTGTATTTTGAAAGTGAGAGAGGGCTCACATAATTTTTTGTCCTAGAATTATTAAAGCCTCTTTATTTCAGAGAAATGTCTTTGGTGAGTTCTGTGGAACCAGATTCTTTGAGTAATATAGAAAATATCTTCATATGTCCAAAAAGAATACAGAAAACAATAGTAAGCATCAGAAAAGAGCTCAAACATATGTAGTAAAAGACATAAGATTTTATGGTGAAGTCGATATTTATATGGGCTTTTTGCTTAAAAGCAAAATAGATCCCTAAATAATGCAGTCCCCAGAGACACAGCTACAAATATGAAATAAAAATAATAAGGAAATGTTTGGTTGCAGAAATAGAGAATAATTTAAAACATTTTCACATTTAAAAAACACAGAAAAATTAACAGAAAGAAAGCAAGGTAACAATGAAGAAAATGAGAATTTCTTTGTAATAGGAGAGGAGTTCTGGGAATTGGGAAGTGTAGGTGGTAAGTGGAGGCTAATATCTGGAAAATTTCTGAGAGAATGGATAGTAAGAGGTTCTAAAACCAGGGGAAAAAAAAGATTGAAAAAAACCCACACTGGTTTTAGAGTTATATCAAAAGTATGGAAAAGGCTACATGAATGGAGGTTGGTATTAAACAAAAATTAACAAGATGAATATAGAGAAAAGAAACATGGATAATTAAAATGCAAAAATAAGAATATGAAACATAAGCTGAGAAGACCCATGACAAAAGTAGTAAAATAATCCACAGTACATCTTCCATTTTTCACAAATTGTTAGTTTTTTCAACTGACTGAATAAAAATCACAGTAAATGTGAAAGTACTCATAATAATGAAGATTTAAGCATTCCTCTGTGGATTTCCTGACCAATAGGAGAAAAAAACCAAAAAATCTGATGAGGAAGTGAAGGACAGAAAAGTGACTTAAGGAAGGATAGTACAGGGGAATTTGCAGATCCGTGACTTCAATGACAATTTCAAGACAGATGTATGATTTTATCCTGGTGTCTGGAATCAAGGCTGACATTATTAATAAAATAAATGTTGAGAAGGTATGTATGAGAAGACCAGACACTTTTTTTCTACTTTTTTCATCCCCATACTTATCATATTTGAATTTCATTAGATAATATGAAATCTATAGACATCTGCTTGTTGACTATCTATGTTTATTCTATGAATGATTCCATGATGCTTGATGGGCAGAAAATCCTACCTTCTGTCTCTATCCTATCGTGTTATAGGTTTATAGGTCTAGGCTGCTACTGAATATCTTTATCTGATTTTACTGGCTCTTCACTGGGGTTATACTTTGACATGGGCTTCTGTGAAGCTGTTAGTTCAGTACCACTAAGCTGTAAGTATGATGCAATGCTCCAAGTGATCCATGTTTATTGACTGTGAGTTTTCAGTACTTTGGAACAACATTTATGCTCAGCTTTATGTGAGTTTTCAAAACACCTGTGATGCTGAAATCTGGTGATTAAGAATGTCACTGAAAAATCACCACCATGAATTTGGTTTGATAGTGTAAAAGCAAGGCAACAGGTTTTTTTTTGTTTGTTTTTTTTTTGTTGTTGTTTGTTTGTTTGGGTTTTTTGGTTTTTTTGTTTGTTTGTTTGTTTGGTTTTTTTTGTTTTTGTTTTTTTTTTTTAATGTGATTGTAATGTATCTTTCCAATGTCACTTTACGAATCAGTTTATCATCAGCCTTCTAACTCCTGGCCAAAGAGAAATCTCGAGTTTAGGGTCACAGTACAACATTACAGTATGGTATATGTTGTGTTGCATTATTTTCAACCTTTCATATATAAAATTATTTGCATTTTAACAGCCACAATTTTAGCAGACTTCCCTACAGAAAGTCACAACAGTATGAATAAGCCATTACTCTGAAAACTCAATTACCACTTATCAATTTTCTGCACCAAGAGTAGAAAATAATGCCTATGCATAATTTCTTTTTTGTTGTTGTTTGACATGTTGTTGAGCATCAAACTTTATTAGCAATGAAGACACAGAACAAACCAAAATAATTAATCTTACCTATGCTCTTTATTTTGCCATGGCTTTGCAATAAACTATCTTTGAAATTTTCTTCTAAGCAGTAGAACTCCTAAAAAAATACTTTTTCCTTTATTCCTCAACTCTGGAAGCCAAGCCGGAGCTGCGGGACACCAGGTTGACTAAGGAGGGGTGAACCGGCCCGTACTCCTGATGACGATGCTGACTGCCCTGACCACTCAGATGAATCTCTAGAGCAATGTGGCCGCCAGCCTGCACCACCTGTGAAGTGCTCTGCCAGTGAGGTGCAATGTGGCTCAGGTGAATGTATCCACAAAAAGTGGCGCTGTGATGGAGATCCTGACTGCAAGGATGGAAGTGATGAAGTCAACTGCCCTTCTCGGACCTGCAGACCAGACCAGTTCAGATGTGAAGATGGGAACGTGCTGAACTGTTTATTACTGATGTTGTTGGTAGCTAATACTGTGAAAACCCTATGGAGCTTGGGGGTTTATCCAACCCATCACATATTCATGTAATGCAATGTTTATTAAAAGTAATTTGCTGTAGCAGGGAACATTCTTGGCTCATAAAAAAGTTCCTTTTTCTAAGCAGATTCTTGATTTTTTGTTTGTATGTCCTACACATCAAAAAGACAGTGCCTTTCTTTTGCATAAACTTTTTGATTAAATGAACATTTCTGAAGATGAAGAGAAAGTTTTGATATTAATTTCTATAACATCTGGAAAATACCAGAATATTTTTTAACTACCAATAACACTCCTTTAATTAATTTTTTTCTGTGTTAAAATATTTTTGAAATTTCTTATATATACATTTCCTCTCCTTACAATACTGTAAATCAATTTTGTCATAATTCCCTCAATACAGGTCATAAATCCTAACATGGTTACATGGATTCTTAATATGATATTCATAATTATTTATGCTTCATTTAAAATTATTTCATTTGCACAATAAAGCTGAAAGAAAGGAAGACAATAAATAAAATAAAATAAAATATCAAAGATAATAAAACAAGTTGTAATACCCCCAGGCAACAGTTCTATTTTAGTGTATTCTAAGAGCTCAAACCCCTTTATTTAATTTTATTTTTAACTGCTATCATGATAAAATAACGTAGTGTCTGTGAGGGAAGATGACAATACAGTCCATCACACGAAGGGAGAAAATAAAGGAAATAGAGTCAGTACCATAAGGCAAGGTCTAACACATAATAATACACATATAACCCCCCAATTTTTGTCCTTTGGCTTTAAGATTAACCTCTGCAAAATTTGTCAAATGTAAATGTTGTGAAATATTTATCTATTTGTTTACTTCTTCTGAAGATTACGTAAGAAAACATGAGTTTTTCTTCTTCTCTTCCTTCTCAGTAATCAGAGAATCTATTAGGATAAGCTTCAGTGAAACATTAAATTAGTTAGCACCTCTGTACCTTCTGCTGTAGGGAGAAGGATATGCTCCTATAAGCCTAGACCTTGTGGTCATTAGCATCATTAGGCCTATGATATGCCCTAAAATCTTTAAATTATATTTACTTTTCTTTTGATCCTTAGTATATTTTAGAATATAAATTAAGTATATGTAAGAATATAAATTATTGTATTTTATAGCTCAAGATGCCCTCACCACACTTTAATATAGATGTTCAATTTTTAGTGTATTTTCAGTTTGTATAAATATCTTATAAGTCCTCATCCTTTTCCCCCTGCCTGTTGTCTCCCTTCCCCTCTCCTCCCCAGCAGCAGCAAAAGTCATGGCTATCAGCTCTGCAATCAGCTTTTGTGTCTCTTGTTTACAGTATATTATCAATCCTACTGATTTGGTCCCCACCTTGGTTAGCAGGATTGTGTGTACTTATGTTGAATAAGTGTTCTACAACCTTTATCAGGTTATCTGATAACATGTTAATTACATTAAACAAAGAACCTGGTGGAGGTCAGAGAGACAATAACAGGTGGAGCAACCCCAGTGACTTGCTCAGCGAACTGAGGACACTGAATTAGAAGGTTCTTGGGGCATCCAAGGACAAGGACCCAACCCATGGGAATAAACTGTCTGTCTACTGCCTGCACTAAGGGATGGCAGCAGACTCCCTTCCACCAGACTGGAGATGCAGAACTTGCCTCGGTCCTGAGGATGTCTGGAGATGACAATCCGCAGCAGCTTTGTGAAACAGTAATTCATTTTATTTTCCAAGGCTGTGTCCACTGTCCCTTAAGAAACACTATCAGTAACTTGCAATCATCTCATGTCTACATTTTTTCACTGTAATGTTTCCCAAACTGTTGGATTATTATGTAACCTGAAATATTTTTTACATATGCCAAATAGTTTCTTTTACTTTTTTATCCCTTGTGTAAAAATCTGTGCGCAGTGCTGTTCCCCCCTCCTTTTTTTCTCCTTTTTTTCTCCTGTGAAATCAAGCTTTGTGTGCTGAATACTGGATTCTTTCCTGTTTCAAGTTCATTCATTCATGGATTTTTTTGATTTTCTTTTCCATAAACAGGGAAAAATCCATCAGAGTTATATGGGCTTCATCCTTGAAAATGCCTGCGTGGCAGTCTCTGCTACTCAATTAAAGGACCTCCAAAAGTATTAATTTTTCGTAGATGAAACACCAAGGTCTTGCTCATGTCAACACTGCTAATATTAGCTCTCTCTGCAGTACACTGGGTGGATCTGTTGTATGTAACATCTGGTTCTATCTGTTCTTTAGTTTTATGGTGGTACCCTGAACATCTTAAGATGCAAGCAGTATTTAGATTTTATTTCAGTCCAGTTTTGTTTTTGTTTCTGTTTGGGTTTTGGTTTTTGATTTTTTTTAATAGGTGTCTTAGCATTACTTTGTTTTTCAGCTCAGGATAACTCCTTCATTCATTCCTGATGTCATCTGTTTGGAGTAAAGGCCTGGAGCAGACCTAGGTTTTGTATAGGCTACTGGAAGAATACAGAGTGCTTCTAAGCTCTTGAGGTGCAACCTTAAACACAGACGTCAGCTTAAAAAGGTCTCTGGTCTCTTTCTCAAGTCTCTTACATACATGTGGGCTTTTTTAGTCAAAGAACATTAATTAAACACTTATCTTTTTGTAGAGTAAATACTAAAATACATATATATGTTAAATCTAAAAAAAATCCATATCGAGCATCAATCACAAAGAGGTTTGACTACCTCACTTGCAGACATCTGTACTGTGTAAGTCCAAGATTAAGTAGGATATTGTTAGACACCAGATCAGTAATTATTGGGTCAGAACTACCTTGTGGGGGGTTGCATGTGTGTGTGTGCAGGGGGCAGGGATGCATCGAACCTCATGGAGGTGGGGTGGCATCACATCCCTCATCACATCCCACACGGGGAGCCCCAGGAACAGCTGCCAGTCACAAACACCCTGGGAAAACTATAACACCTCACAGCTCCTGGAGCCCCTGACCCAGCTCAGATTGGCAGGAACAGTAAGAACATTGCCCCTCACCCTGGCCTGGGACCCCAGAGTGGCTGGGGGGTCAGAGGCCCCACCTGCGGGGGGTGAGGGGGGAGAGTGTTGGCCATAGAGACCAGAACAGTTAAAACCAGAGGCATAGCGGTGTCTTGTGTCACAGCCCTGCCATCTGGACGTGTGAGAGCTGGTCTTTACACAGAGTTTCGATGATAGCTGTCTCTCCCTCTTTCTCCTGCTCTGTCTTCTTGCTCCCTCTGCTTCTTTTTCTTTGCTTCTTTCTTTATGCTTTGGGTGGCTTGGAGCTGGATGGATTGGATTTCACTTAAGTTTTGTGGATTGATTAGATTTTGCCTTGGGTGTTGTAGATTAATATATGCTGAGTTGGTATTGTGGTGGAACATTGTGTCTAATATGTGTAGTGCCCTTTTCGAACCTTTGCCAAGTTCCCTTATTTTCTCCCCTAAGTTAATAAAGAAACCCCTTGGGAACAAGTTTGTGGCTTATTCTCTTGGCATTATCTCAAGGTATTAAAGAACCCTACATATATATATATGTATATATATATATATATATATATATATATATATATACATA
>VXBX01003002.1:65783-79394 GCA_013400415.1 Scytalopus superciliaris
CCTCCTGGAGTCTCTGACTGGCTGCAATACCCCTCACTCTGGCCTGGAGGGCACTGAGTGGTCAGTGAGCCAGATGTCCCACCTAGGACATGTGGCCACAGTGGCCAGGGAAATAAATATGGGAGCAGAGGGGTTTCATTTTGTTTGCCTTTCTCTTCTGGGAGTTGTCATCATGTGACTCATGGTAGTAACTATTTTTCTCTCTTTTTCTTTATTCCTCTCTTTTCTTAATTGTTGGAGGAGAGAGATACCAGCTGTGGAAGGATGGCCTAATCAGCCCAGATCTGTGACTGCCTGAGCCCTGGAAGACTGCTTGCTGTGTTTATATGGACTGCTGCTATGTTTAAGGACTGTTTGTAGTTTAAAGTCTGCACCCCGTTTGAGGATTTTTATCATGTTATATGTTTTTTCCTTTGTTTTACTGTGTATCCCTCCTTGAATTTTCCATCCCTCATGGCTTGTAACTCATCCCTGATTGGTCCCTGCTTGCAGCAGGGTAGCATTTCCTCATATGGTTTGCACCTGCCCCTGTGCTCCCAGTTTTGGAGGCTTTATACTTGTATTGCAAACCCCTCCCAGGGTCTTCCCTAAACCCCTCCCAAGTGCCACCCTGTTCCAGGACCTTCTCTACTGACCCTATATAAGCCGGGCACCATTTCAATAAAAAAACCTTTTCCTACCTCATCCCTCAGAGTGTGAGCAGTCTGTTCCTGTTATCCAGCAGGATCACACAGTCTCTTTTCTTCCTTTACTCTTTCCTTCTTCTTGTGGGTGACTTAAAATCAATGGGTTGTATTTCACTAATCTGTGGGTTGGTGTTTGCTGGGTGCTTTAGTGAACTGCTTCTCTTTGGTTGCTTGTTACTTCTGTAAAACCTTTTGCGAAAATGCCTATTTTCTCACTAAATNAGGCCTGAAGTTCCATAGCAACGCAGACAGAAGGCACATGGCATACTGAAGCCATGTGGAAAGTGCCTGTCAGTCAAAAAGGCCCACCCACACCACGCCTCCTGGAGTCTCTGACTGGCTGCAATACCCCTCACTCTGGCCTGGAGGGCACTGAGTGGTCAGTGAGCCAGATGTCCCACCTAGGACATGTGGCCACAGTGGCCAGGGAAATAAATATGGGAGCAGAGGGGTTTCATTTTGTTTGCCTTTCTCTTCTGGGAGTTGTCATCATGTGACTCATGGTAGTAACTATTTTTCTCTCTTTTTCTTTATTCCTCTCTTTTCTTAATTGTTGGAGGAGAGAGATACCAGCTGTGGAAGGATGGCCTAATCAGCCCAGATCTGTGACTGCCTGAGCCCTGGAAGACTGCTTGCTGTGTTTATATGGACTGCTGCTATGTTTAAGGACTGTTTGTAGTTTAAAGTCTGCACCCCGTTTGAGGATTTTTATCATGTTATATGTTTTTTCCTTTGTTTTACTGTGTATCCCTCCTTGAATTTTCCATCCCTCATGGCTTGTAACTCATCCCTGATTGGTCCCTGCTTGCAGCAGGGTAGCATTTCCTCATATGGTTTGCACCTGCCCCTGTGCTCCCAGTTTTGGAGGCTTTATACTTGTATTGCAAACCCCTCCCAGGGTCTTCCCTAAACCCCTCCCAAGTGCCACCCTGTTCCAGGACCTTCTCTACTGACCCTATATAAGCCGGGCACCATTTCAATAAAAAAACCTTTTCCTACCTCATCCCTCAGAGTGTGAGCAGTCTGTTCCTGTTATCCAGCAGGATCACACAGTCTCTTTTCTTCCTTTACTCTTTCCTTCTTCTTGTGGGTGACTTAAAATCAATGGGTTGTATTTCACTAATCTGTGGGTTGGTGTTTGCTGGGTGCTTTAGTGAACTGCTTCTCTTTGGTTGCTTGTTACTTCTGTAAAACCTTTTGCGAAAATGCCTATTTTCTCACTAAATTAAAAGAAATATCTTGGGAAACATGCGTGGTGTGATCTTTTTATGGTAATTCAAGGTATTAAAAACTTAACGGCTCTGAAAAATTTTAGTGTGGAAACTCTGGAGGGTCTGTAATGTAAGTAAATTGCCTGGGCACTGTGTGGCTTGACCTGGGGCTTACACAACTCTTATCTTCCTTTTTTTTCCTCCTTTGCTACTCCTCAGGATGCAGAGCAATACTCGCCTGCCTATGAAAAGTATATCTGTACGTGTGCTTCAGGGAATTTTTGCTATCCTGGCCACTAAAATGACAAGCCTAAACAAACAAAGCTCAAAACTTAAAAAAAATAAAAAGTTATTCCATTTTTGATCAATAAGATATTTTGATTTTAAGCTTAAGGAGGCTTAAGTTTCTTCCTTTTTGTATTTGTAGGCGGAAGGACTGAAAATGGAAAAAAAGAATTTTTACTCATGTATTCCCTATCATGGATGAAATACCTATGTACTTACCTAATACTTAAGATTCATCAAGATTCATGTCTAACAAGTAAACCAACTCTGGCCAATAGTGTTCTTTGAATAAACTGTGGTATAGTACTGTGTGAGGACCAGTCTCTTTCCACCTTTTGATATAAGCCAAGGATTTGATTCTGACTAATTCTGGTCTAAACTGCTTTGACACTAACTTCCTCCAATATTTTGCATATTTGTTAATCCAACTTTTGCCAAGATTTTCTGCCTCTTTTCCCCTCCACCTTTGCTTCATTATTTTTCTTTTAAGAAGAATATTTATTAAAACCATTAAATGTTTTTTTATCAAAAGCTTTTTATAATTACACAAACAGTAAAGTTCCTTGTCTGAAGTGATACACAGCCTCAAAAGCTTTCTAGCAATTGAATAAATGAATGAACATGAAGTAGTCTAAATATATTGGAATAAGACAAGGATGTTATTCTATTCTGTAATTCTTAAATTGTAATTGAATATGTATTAAATCTTATTTTATGTCCAATATTAATACAACATCAACAAAATGCAATTAAATGATGCAAAATGAGATTCTGTATAAAATTTTATTATTGCTGGAAATGCTAAATTATAATGATATAAGTAATCAAATTTTTTTCTATTGAACATTTTAGTGCTGCTTGTCAAGCGAGGCTATGCAGGAAGTAATCATTAAGTATGAAACCCAGAAGCCACCATACCCTAAAGTATGAGAGAGATTGAACCATTAAAACTAGATTTGCTCACCATAATTTAAAAAAAAAAAAAAAGCTATCAAGATTTCGCTTAGATATCAAATGAATTACTCAAAATAGAACTTCCATGGTTAGCAAGTTCTATTAAATGTCATTTCCCCTTTCCCCTTGCTTCTCCTCCCCCCTTTCCCTTTCACTTCTTTTTCAATAAGTTACTTGGAGGCAATACTAACAGATTTCTGTGTGACTTCTTTTTTATATTTTGAAAGTTGTTACATCATTTTTTGTAAATTAGTCCTAATTTGCATTTTAATTTTACAATCATCATGATTAAAAATAGAACACAAGAATTGCACCTGTGTTCCTAGTTCTAGTGGCTTTTAACATTATTTCACATTGAAGAACCATTACGGTAATCACGGAAAATGTTCAAAGTAAACTGATGTTTCATACAGCATGGAGTGTAATATGTCCAGGAAATAACACTTAATTTTTAATTTAAAAAACTTTATAAACAGTTTTAGGCAATGGTATCCTGGAGTGCATTAGAAAGGGCATTGCCAGCAAGCCAAGAGAGGTGATCTTGCCACTCAGCCCTTGTGAGGCTGCATTTGTAGTGCTGTGTCCAGTTCTGGGCTCCTCAGTACGAGACATGGATCTACTGGAGTGGGTCCAGCAGAAGGCAGCAGAGATATTTAGGGGACTGGAACATGTCACAGGGACAGGCTGAGCGAGCTGGGGTTGTTCAGCCTTGAAAAGACAGAGATTATCAATGCATACAAATACTTTAAGGGCAGGTGTCGAGAGGATGGGGCCAGACTCTTTTCATTGTTGCCCAATGAATGAATGATAAGGGGTGATGGGCACAAACTAAAACACAGTTTCTGAATATGAGGGAAAACTTTTTTACTTTGAGGATGACAGAACATGGAAACAGACTACTCTGAGTGGTCATGGAGTGTCCTTCACTGGAGACATTCAAAACCCACCTGGATGGAAACTTCTGCAAACTGCTCTAGGTGAACCTGATTTTGCAGGAGTGTTGAATTAGGTGACTTCCAGTGGTCCATTCCAGCCTTACCTGTTCTGTCATTTTATGATTAACTTTTTCTTCAAATCTCCTGTGGCTTTACTTTTTCTACCTTTAGTATTTATAAGCAGAAGTCTATTTGTGCAATCATTTGATCCTTCCAATCCAAATAATATTGTGTGCCATCTAACCAAAACCAGAAAAAAATCAATGTTTTAAATGTTTTAAACTGGTCTCTGTCTTTGAAGTTAAGCTTTTATCTTCAGAGTTATTTATCTTAATGATTGAAACTATTATTAATTTAATCATTAATTTAAATAACAATATAGGGGAAATAATTCCAATTAATCAGAAACAAATCACTTTGTTTCATTGATTAGATTACCTGTTAATGATGGGTGCTTTCATATAGGAAAGGATATTAATTATATCTCTGATTAATCAGAGTGATTTGTCATCACAGGTCTTTTATACTGTTGTATATTTCAGAAGTTACAATGTAGTGTTCAACAGTAACCTTGTCCTGCTGAAAATGGCAATTGCAGAGATTTTAAAACTGCAGAGATGTTCTGTTCATGCCAAAAAAAGGGAAAAGATGACTCAAAAAGAGCAAGACCATATTAAAGTGCTCACATTGTTAAATGGAGTGGTTAATAACAGACAAAGAAACTGTTTCCAGATGATTTCAGATAACAAGCTCACTGAGCATAATGGAAATGAAAGAAAAACATGCAAAGTACCTTTTCACGTGTAGAGAATCAAATACACAGAACTGTCTAGCAAACAAGGATGCTTACTTAGAAATATGGGGATCAGTCAAGGAACAATTAGAGTATAAACAGGGAATAAACAAAAGAATAAATATGTTCTTATAAAGGCCAACAGTGCTCCTACCTTGCTCCCCACATTTCTTCTGTTTTTAGTATATTCTCTTCACCACACAGTTTTCAACCTGGCCAACATTTGTGATTTAAACAGTCAAATTCATTGATGCATTGATTTTGTTCTAGATTAAAAAACATATACATAAAAAAATTAAAATTAATCTAACCTCAAAAAAATTTGCAATTAAATGAATCCTCTAATGCCTAAGCCAGGAACATAACATTATAGAACTGACGAATATGAAAACTACTGGGATATTATGTGATGTAACAATATATTCACTGAAAAGATTCAAATATTTTCTTGATGGATCACATAGATTCAACAACACTATTCCACAACAGCCTGAAGAGATGCTCTTAGTTATTCCTATTTCTGTCTGTCCTTTTTACCAAATATTTTGCTTTTTTTTAAGATTTTTTTCAGATGGAATACTAAGAACTGGAAATTGAATGATTTGGCATAATGATGTCTTAAATTGCACTATAGTTTNCAATTTAAAAGGTGTTTATGGAGTAGGATGTATTTATAAAAGGTTTTTAAGTTTACCTGATACTATAAATTGCAGTTAAAATAGCTGGGACTGTAATTACAAAATATCTAAAGAACCCATATACCTTGCAACAGTTACTTCCACAAAGACATAAAGTACTATCAATGCCATCTACAATATTTATTTTAATAAAAAATAATTACCATAAAGAGAACAAATATCTGGTGCTCAGACCAGATAGCTGCATTCTGAGGAAAATTAAACAATCAATTCTCCATTTTCTTAAGATTCTGTATGTATATATCTATTGGAGAGACTACACGGAAAAGAATCTCCTATCAGCAGAAGTAACTATTCCCACTACCATAAGGCAGAAAGAGCAAATGTATCTAAAAGGGTATTGTAATAAGCATTTTCTTGAGCTTAATTCTTTAATGACATAAGGCCATTAGTACACATCAGAGTGAATACCCTGATGTGTTGTGTTAGTAATTAGAAATGCAAGCAATGAGAGTAAACAGAGATCTTTATTATTTATGCTAAAAATGTAACAAAAAAAAAAATTCAGGGATTTGTGATCCTTGTGATTGTAGATGTAACACTGAAACATCAGAGCCCTCAAAACTACTACTGCATTATGGAGAAGCAAGTTAGGTGAACTTCATCACAATACCTGTTACCTGCCTTAGTAGGTAACCATAGTTTCAAAAAGTTAATAATGTAAAAAGTGTCATGAACTTTTTCAAGACATAAATAACAGTTACTTTGTTTGAATTTTTTTTCTTTTTATTGTATTGATCTGCAGGACCTGTGGCTTGTTGTAAGTGTTCTGCCTGGAGGGGGAGTAGGTAAAAATGAGGTTGAATATTATTGGGTGATACCCCAAATTTTTCTAAGAAACTCTATGTCTGACTGTTGGAGGAGAGAAGGGAGAAAGTTATCTGTATTTCTGCTAGTTATGAAGACAGAAAATCAACTGGAGAGAAATGAGAGAGGAAAATGCACTGAGACTAGAGGTGCTCCTATGGCATTATAGTATTGAAAATGAGGCCAGCGGACCCCAAAGGTTTTGTACAGGAGCCACAGGCACAGGAGGCTGGGAACAGATAGAGATTCCAAAGGATGTGTTACCAGCCCTTTATGCTGAGACTACTTTAAAAATCCATAGTGTTCAGTGAGTGCTGAGGGAAGTATAGAGCAAATGTGAAGAAATGCCATTTCTGAGATACACACAGATACAAGATAAGTACACAACAAAAAGCCTGACCTGTTGTTTCATCTTTGTAGCAAGATGTCTACCTTTAACCCTTGAATAATGAATCTTTTCTATATAGTTCTGTACTTAAGGGGAAACATGAAACTAAAAAATGTTGAATCCATAATGCATTTACCAATTGCTACTCCAGAAGAGGTATTAAATCTCAGTAAAGAAGGATGTGCATGAGTCCTCAAGAAAAATGTGTCTAGGGTGCTGAGGACTGATTCTTGCAAATTGATAGAGGAACTGCTTATCTTCTGATGGTAAATTTTAGGTAGATGATTAGTAACTTCTATGGCTCTAAGCAAGCCTTAAAATGTCATATATACTTAAGTAGAAATTCCAGAAAACCAACCTTTGTATATACCCTCCAGTAATTTCTAAGGATGGAAAAGTCAGAATGGAGAAACACTCAGGTATATTGGGGTTAAAGTCTGCTTATCCCTGTTGAATCTGTGTGTGAGATATACATTTAATCATTATTTTTTTCTTAATTCAATTTTTTTTTTTTAACTGCTGTCATAAGACTCAGTCTTATAAATCACGGTGCATAGTTTCTCCATGCTTGAAGCTCTGAAATCCAGTGAATGTGTCTAGTTTGTAATGGTAAAGAAATCCTGCATGGGTTATTTTACATTTTTGCTTGAAAAATTAGAGCTGGATAAGAGCATAGATGATTTATGGAGGAGGAACTTTTGTAAAATACTTGAAAGCCAGATAGATGTAGATGTATAAGGCCATTTTCTGATGACAGAATGCAATAGTATGCTAGAGACCCTCAAGCTACTCCAGACAAGCTGTCATGTCTACTTTGTACAGTGTGGCCTTGGTGAAGTCTCAGGTTAGTAGAAGTTAAGAAGTTTAACTACTTTAGAAGTTAATTCAGTCATTTTACCTCTACTGTCATGCTGATACATACAATCCAAACACAGTCCATTGTGACTTTCCTTGGGAACAGTGTCTTGTGTTCTACACAGGTCGGGTAATGCTTGGCAGGTTGTTCTTCTGCAATTAATGATATATCAAAAATGAAGGGGAAAAAATGAAGTGCCCTTTTTTTTTTTTTTTTTTTTTTTAATAGAATCATAGAATCAACTTTGTTGGGAGAGACCTCCACGATCATCAAGTCCAACCCTTTATCCAACACCACTGTGATTACCAATCATGGCAGTAAGTGCCACATCCAGTCTCATCTTAAAAACCTTCAGGGATGGTAAATTCACCACCTTCATGGGCAGGCCATTCCAATACCTGATTACTCTCTCTGTAAATAATTTCTTTCTAATATCCAACCTAAACCTTCCCTGGAAGAGTTTCTAGTGGTTTCTCAAGACTGAAGACTTTCCTTTAAATTATGATACTATAACTAACATCATATGTTTGTGTTGAAGAGGAAAGACTGGACATGCAGATGTGTCAGTGAAAAAAAAAAGAAAATACATCACAAAACCACAATTATTTTCAACACCTTTACACCATAAATTTCAGAAGACATTGCTTTACTGATGTTGCATATTAGGTATATGACAAAGACCTGTTCTCTCACTCATGTTTTACATTGCAGGTGAAGCATACCGCTGAGAGTCAGAGCTAGAATGTTAAGCATCACTGCCAAAAAAAGTCTGCCAGGACTTAAACTTTTTGTCTCAAAGCAGCTATAGTCATACTTACCTTGTAAAATTTCCTACTCCCTGTAATCCAAGAACACTGCAGGGACTGGCTTCTTTCCCAGTTGTTGCTGCACATCAGCTCAGAGAAAGTAATTTCTGCAAGGAACAAAGTGCTGCAGCACTATCTCTGTTAAAGAAAAAAAACTAGATAGGTTCATCCAAAACTCTTCCAGGACAAATACTGTCTTCCTTTCCTTCAGCTGGAGTTGCAGCTTTGCCATGGTGTCAAGGATCTGCAAATGGCAAACTGTTACAGGCAGCTCTTCCCATGCCAACCAGAATGCTGTAGTACCAGTGGTGTTTTCCCAAGTCTTATTTCCTGACTGCACTAAGCAGGGACTGCACATGCAGCCTGTGCAGAGTGTCACTAATCTCATGACAACAAATGTTGGAATTACAATCCACTGGAAAAAGATGTGTAATGTATCTGCCTATCTTCCTATTGAGAACCCCAGCTGTGGAAAAATATCAGTCACTACTGTTGTCCATAGTACTATCTATATGTATTTAGGAGAAATGTATAGGAAATCACTACCTCATCTCTCCTTCAAAGTGAGACAGAGACTGATCCCTTTCTAATACTATCTAGAAGCTACTCTTGGTTCAGATTAAATTTGGATCTCTGAAATTAAGCGTAGGTGGACAAAGGGAATTCAGATTTTTTATTCTTGGAGAAATGTAAGTACTTTTTTTTGTAAACAGAAATTCAATAATTTTGACGAGTGTTACTCAAGATGTATTTTAAACCTAATCTAAAATGGATTCTGAGAAAATAATTTTTGGATTCTCAAAGGCCCTCAGATCCTTTGCAGCAAAACTGCTCCCCAGGTACACGGATCCTACTACAGAAGATTCGCCCCATCAAGCTGAGGGATATAGTTAGGTGAAGTTGGACTAACAATCACCCCTGTACTCGGCACTGGTGTGGCCATATCTCAAGTACCATATCCAGTTCTGGGCCCTTTAATTCAGGAAAGACTTTGAAGTGCTGGAGCGAGTCCAGAGAACTCAGTGAAGCAGTGAAGCTAGTGAAGGGTCTAGACAGTAAGTCCTATGAGGAAGAGCTGAAGGAATTGGGGTAGGCTCAGAAGTGACCATATCACTCTCTACAACTATCTGAAAGGAGGTTGTAGCCAGATGGTGGTTGATGTCTTCTCCTAGGCAACTAGTAACAGGACAAGAGGACATTGCATTAAACTGCCCCAGGGGAGGTTCAGACTGGACATTAGGAAGAATTTCTTTATAGAATGGGTTGTTAAGCATTGGAACAGGCTGCCCAGGGAGGTGGTGGACTCACCATCCCTGTAGATGTTAAAGAAAAGACTGGATTTTTAGGGCCATGGTCTAGTTGACAGGGTGGAGTACAGTCAAAGATTGGGGACCCTATGATCTCAGAGGTGTCTTCCAACCTGCTTGATTCTGTGATTCTTTAACAAGTCTTAAACACAGCTAGAACTCTTAATAGTTGATTGTTTCTCATCTTGGAATAATTGCACTAAATGTGGTCCCAAAAAAAAAAAAAAAAAAAAAAAAAAATCACCTGAAATATGGTAAAATTAAAATTCTTAGGAAAAGCTCTTCAAAGATCTTAAATTAAGGAGATTCTTAATTATTTTTTAAAACTATTTTAAACTCAAACCAAACTCATAATATTAAAAAATGTTACAAATTTTGGTTTTGGAAAAGAAAGGATGAGTCTGCTTAAGAACTTCAGAATAACTTTCTAAATATTCAATTAGAGAAAGCACAGTTTTGAGTGTGGGTACCTAATTTGGGTAAAATACCTTTAGGCAGCATATCGAAGGGCCAGGAATGCACTTCATTTCAACATAGTTAGATCACAGCACTCAGAAAGGGCAAAACATTTCACTGAACATGCCTTTGTATTTATGGCTTGAGATACTTTATCAAAGTGAGTAATGCCCTAAGACATGTGATGTTCATCTCTAGTCTCTAGTTCCCTTTGGAAGAACTAATATCTGGAAGTACTGATTACTGAAATCTTGGTTGTTATTATGAAAAAAAAAAGCAGCACAAGTGATCGCCTTCTGATTATGTGAGTAAAAAAAGGGCTATAATAAGTTATAACAGATGTATATTCTAATAATATTTGATGTCTCTAGAGCTCAGGCAGTTATCATCAAAATCAGAAAAGAAAAGAGGTCAAACTTCCTAGAGCTCCTGATTGATACTTAGGAGTTTGGCTAAATTGCAAAATTATTTTCTTTGAAATTTCTCATCCTTGGCATCAGGTACTGTAACCAGCAAAGAATAACCATATCTCAGGTGTCTTGTCACATCTGGCAAATTCATTTCATCTTTAAAGTAGATCTGTATCTGTCATTAATATTTTTCTCTAAAAGACTTCAAAAAATGTGTAGACTCTCTTGGGTTAAAATTCCTTCAGTTTAATATAGTGGTCATATTGCATGTAAGTAAATTTTGGGGATTACTTAACCATCAGCCTCAATCTCTGTCAAATAATTTACTGAACAAACAGCTTCTAAAATTTGAATGAATTGAAATAATGTAATTTATATTTTCTATTTTTATTTTGTCTCACACAAGGTCCTTACAAATTTTAAACTTACTTTTAAAAGGTGAAAATGGGGAAAGCCACACCATCTATGTTTTAGCATTTTATACTGCTCTATTTGTAAGCAATCCATTAAAAATGGGTTAAAACTGGGGTAAATCAAAGAACACTAAGCACAGTGTCTGTTTTGGAATCTTAAGCTTTAAGAGTGAGAGGACAAAAATAAAGACAAATACTTCATTCAGCTTTATCTAGTAAGATTTAGTTAAAACCAATTTTCTACTCCTTTTCATAACATGAGATATATTAAGGTTAATCATCTGCTTAAATTACAGTTTGAATGCTATGGTTTTTCCTTTTCTCAGTGATTGCATTCTGTAAGTGGAATGGGTTCTTTTCTTCCTACCAGTGTTGTAAAGGCAAATCTAACCTACAGTGTCCTACTCTTCTTCAGCCTTTTCTGATTTCGTAAGATAAAAGCTGTTAGCATTTTCAGAAAATCTGGGTGTTTTATTGGTTGCATTCTTACTTGTTTAGACTTCTGAATATTTCAAGAAAATATGACTTCACATTCATTGTTGTCAATTTGTTTACTACTGCTCACCCATAGAAACTAAGGGGGGGGGTTGTTTTTGTTTTTGGTTTGTTTTTTTTTTTTTTCTTTTAAAGCCTTTTTTTCTTAGTTACTGTATCACATATTCTAGATAAGAGAGACCAAATAGTATTACTAAATTGAAGAGGGAGCTCAGGGTGCAACTGGTAGACCACTGATTTTGCATAATTTGAATTAAGAATGAACCCATTCACTGTTTCCAGACCAGTCCAACTCACTCTCTACAAGACAGATCTGTCCCAGGAGAAGGCAGTCCTGAAGAGCGTGAGTGTCACACATGCCATTTCTTGACTCGGTACTACTCAGTAATAGTTTTACAGCTTGAGGCTATGATTACCCTGGCAAAATTACTTAGACAACACACAGCTTTAAGCACTGATGAGTGCATTACCTGTTAGTTTGCCTACTGGTGCTGGATCAGTAATCATTCCTGCAGAGTCACAGTAGTCATACATAACAACTTGGTCCACTTTAGGGGATGAAATGCATGGAGAATTATTGATGAAACCACTTCGATTTTTCAGGGGAAAAAACAATCTAAATACAGGGACCAAGCCACACTATGTGGCTTGATGTTAGGGTTATAAAACAGCCCCTAGTGTTCCGTGTTTACCTGTTAGAACATGGCTGAGAACACAGAGCTCTGTGAGACAATGACAAGGATGCAAGGAGGAGTGAGGAATTAGCCACTTGTGTAGCTTTGAGGGAGAGTGCTTTAAGACTTGTAGGGATCAGGAAGAGGATGAGAACTAAAATACTGACTACAAGAATTTTAAAACCAATCTGAATAGCAAACCCATACCAGAAAGAACATTTAAACAAGGGAAAATATAGTCAGAAGAGCCTCAAGACAAAATATTTTAGGGGAAAACACCACAAGAATTGACTTCAGGCCAGACATGGAACAATCTCTATTAGAAGTTTAAGATATGTTTTATTTCAGGAGGCACAATTTATGCAGTATAAGCATAATTTTAAAAATCTTATGCTATTGGGCTCCTTAAGCAGAGAGAGAAGTAATTTTGTCTATTTCTTCCATTTTGACCCAGCCACCCATCTTTATGATGAGAATACCGAAGTGTATCTCTTTCAGATTTGAACAGAAGTTAAATTTACCGTGACTACCACATGCGGATTTCATTTTGCAGACCTGTTGGAATAAATTCACTTTTCATGTGATAATGTTATGTTATTCTAGAGACAGCAAAATAACCCACATTTAGAAAAAAATCAAATTTTACAAATATCTTAGAATAATTTTATATTTGATTCTAAGCTGTTTGCTTCTTTGAAGGAAATATGCATTTTTAAGAACAAATTCTAGGAACCCACCTACCATTTAGGGAATGTCTGCTTCGTTTTCCAAGATCCTGATAGCTATATTCCACCATCTGATAGTGAAGTTTATGTAAGAAACTTACAAGATTTCAAGTCCCATCAATTCAAATTGCTTCTGCTTTAAAAACAAACTTAAAATATTTTTAGACTGTATTGTGGTTTAAACCGATCTGGCAACAAGCACCAAGTAGCTCTTTGCACCCTCCCCCATAAACAGGATGGAGGAGAGAATCAGAAGTGTAAAAGTGACAAAACTGGTGAGTTCAGATAAAGATAGTTAATAGGTAACGCAAAAACTGCACATATAAACAAAGCAAAACAAGGAATCCATTTGCTGCTTCCCATGAAGTGGCAGGTCTTCAATCATTTCCAGGAAAGCAGGGCTCCATCATGCATAACTGTGAGCTGGGAAGACAAATGCCATCACTCTAAATGTCCTCCCTCTCATTTTCCTTCTCCCCCAAGCTTTTCTGAGCATGTCATACGGTATGGAATATACCTTTGGTTATTTGGGGTTAGCTGTCCTGGCTGTGTCCCATCTCAACTTCTTGTGCTCCTCCTGCCAACCAGCCTGCTTGCTGTTAGGATGGAACAAGAAGCAAAAAAGTCCTTTTTGCTGTGCTAACGCTGCTCAGCAATAGAAAAAAAAAAAAAAAAAAAAAAAAAAAAAAAACACATACTTATATTATAAACA
>VXBX01003002.1:79414-122298 GCA_013400415.1 Scytalopus superciliaris
AAAAAAAGACCATCTCTGTATTATCAGCACAGTTTTCACCTCAAATCCAGAATATAGCCCCATAGTAGGTACATTGAAGAAAATTAACTCTATCCCAACCAAAATCAACACAGACAATCACGATATTTTAATTCTCCCCTGAGTGAATATATACCTAAGTCAACAAAGTTAATCAGTTTTTATTTTTGGCTCCTATATTTATTCAGCCTTCATTAGCTGGAAGCATGAACAAACTGCTGACTGTTAAATTACTTAAGTATAGTGTTGCTCAGTATTTCCTTTTACTAAACTCATAGAAGTGAGTAAGTTATTTTCTTAAGACAGTTTGCTTTGGATATATGGAAACCTTTTATTTCTCTAGAGTGTTCGTTAGAATACTCAAGGCTGGTTCAGCTGAGACCAGCAGTTTAGGATAAAGAGTTATTCAGCTTTTGCTTATGACCTTTAAATGTGCACTCAATCACGGAATTGTCTGTCCTGAAATAGAAGGAAATTGATGGTAACTATAGCGCATGTCAGTAAATTACAAGATATGCACTGAGGTTTAGAAAAGTTCATAGCAGATAAAATGCAGTGATTCTGAGGCAAAGGAAAGTTGTTGTAGCAACTCTGATTCCAGCTTTTTGTGTTCTCAAAGCACATACTCAGATTTTGTGATCTAATGCCAGGTTGGGTGGATATATTTTCTTTCTGTTTTGAAATATAAAGTATTTAACTACTGCTATGTGCTGACAAAATCGGGTGCAAATCCTTTTCTGCTCCTCTGATATATTATTATTTGCATTTCCATGTGTCTTGCTGAAACAGTCAAGATTTTCAGAAAACCCTCTGCTAAGAAAGTACTTATGCTTTACCATACTTTTAAATATTGAGGTTTTGAAAGCTTGCAAAGGGTATTTTGAGTCACCATTAGAAATTAACTGCTTATTTAAAGCCTTTTACAGATTAATATTAAGCATGGATATAAGTATTTTTTTATTGGTCAAAGATAACCACAGAGCTATTATTTCTTTCTGATAAAGTTAATGATTTCAGATTTTCCTGGGCTTTGTTTTAACTTTACTACATTTTTATCATCTGGCATGGGAAAAAAGTAGTAACATTTCTTCATGTAGGCCTATTACAAAAATAATTTACCCATGTTTTTTTCTTCTTCTCTATTTAGCTAGCACTTTTTTTTTTTCCAAACAATATGCTCTCTTTTCCTGTTTAAGTCCAATGTGTGACAACATTAAGTCCTTCCCTTTAATAGAAAGCTTAAAATAGAGCCATAATAGAAATTTAAGTGTTCAACCATAAAAGAGAGTTTTGTTATATATGAATGTGTGATGAACTTTTCCTATCATCTATTTTATTACATTATCAGCTCTTTTTCTTTCAGTATTTCTTTGCTAATTTATAACAAGATAAAAATACGTGCTTTTACCCTTTAAAATATTATTATGAATACTAATAGTAATAAGTTATAGTTAATTCATAAGTTAGGAAGAGTAAAGAAAGGAAATAACACTTTTTATGGTAGAAATTTTTGGTTAATATGATTAAAATTAAAGCGAAGATTTCCAAAGGTCAAAAGGTAGCATGATCCTGCACGGTTTCAGAACAAGGACTCCACAGCAATTCACTTCACCTAAGTACCAATAAGAGGACTAGTGCCCTGGTTACCATGGCGGGGACCAGTTTATCACTGTGTGGTGGGTGTGGCTAAGACTGTATTCTGTGTAATTTCTGACAAACTTAATAATGGACCATTTGCAGCAGCTGCCCAGGGCACACCTGACCCCTCAGGCTACCAGCTGGGTGTTAAAGAACCCGGTGAGATAGGGAAGTGTTCCTGTCTTCACACCGAGGACTCAGCTGTGATAACTCCCATCCAGGGAGTCATTAGCACCTTCACATCCAGCCTGAGGGGTCATGTCTGCTAATGGACCATCAAAGATTCCAAAAATATCCCGTGACTCACAGAGTTACATCACCCATTGTGAAACTCTTCACCATGGTGGAGGTACTGGGCATTCCCACCTGAACCTGAGCACATATAATCTGTTTTTGGGACTTCTGCTGCCATTTGTCAAATCCAGAGGAGAACCAGAACCTCAACAGGACTGTGACTGCCACTCTCGACTGTGACCATTGACTTCACCAACAGGTTTTCCTTTCCTTTACACTCAGGGGGTGCAAGGTGGTGCTTAGTACAGGAGCTGACAAACACCATTCTGTTCATGCCCCAGGGTGCTGGGCTATACATCCGGTTTTCGTGGGTTAAAACCAATTTTTTCTCTGTATTATTGTACTGTAATCTTTTCAGTAAATTGTAACGCTGACTTGTAATCTCTCTTGAGTCTGGTTCATTTCTCCTGACAGTTTACCTTTAAACCAGCACAACTAGGAAGACTTAAATGCTTGGAAAAGACTTGATAGTTTTTATTATTACTAAACTTGTACCTTAAAGCTCTGATTTTGATTAAGACTCAGTTATACCTAAATCTAAGTAAGCTCAAATTTTGCTATAAATTCCAATTGGAATATATGCACATAAACTCAAAAAATTCTTTAAATTAGGAGTTGAAACAGAAAGCAAAAACCATTGACAGTCATCATCTGATGCATATGACTCATATAATCACATAATTCTATTCTAGGTACTCTTCTTTTGTCTTAATTGTGTCCATTACTCTTCAGGGTGTGATAGTTAAGTCTTAATTTTAATTGGACAGTAAGGACCTCAAGACAGCAAACATCTTTGCTAATCTACACTATTCAGTATTACAGTTAGAACTGTCAGAGTCTTAATGTCAAGAATATGCATACAATATTTTTTATGACTAATTATTATTTCTATAAGTTTCAAACAATGTTTTCTTATTTCTCCAACAAGGCAAAAAAAATTAATAAATATTACAGTTTGAATTAGTTTTTACCATGAGAAGTAATATTTACAAATTAATAAATGCTCAACTGTAACCTTTATTTTACAAAATACTCCTTTATATAACTTCCATTAGAGTATGCTCACTATATTCAGATTGATTATTAAAATTCTTTTTGATGTTTAATAATACTCCATTTGGATAGATGTCTCACAATGATGAAATGTTCAGTGATCTCAGTTGCAGTTTTAAAATGCTCATACTCTTGAATCATGCTTCTTTGTGTTCTTTGGACTATTGCACCTTTTGTCACTTCGAGACATATAATTTGAATTCTGTAGGATTCAACATCTTGGGAATTTTCATGGTAATCTGTATATCCAAAGTTCTGACTTCTTGAAAAAAGATGTTGAAACTGCTGCTGATAATAGTCATGTTATAGTCTAAAAAGAAACAGGTTTAAGTAAACAAATTGCATTACTGCCATTAACTTTGTCATAATGACAATGTCCTAATGTGTGAAAATAAGTAGCAGTTTGGAAAAATACAGAGATACACATATGTGAATTGCGCATGTAAGTATATACACATACATATGCATATAAATAGATATATGTGTGTTTATATGCATTTGTGTATTCATGTACACTTGCTAAATAATTCAGAATTTCAGGGACCTTGAAAAATTTTGGAACCAGATCTTACAAGAAGGGCAATCTTTGCCCTTGGTTTGTTCAAATTTGAACTGATTATTTGAGATGGGATGGTCCACAAGATTTACAAGTTATCTGTAGCTATTTTATAGATTTGCTAAACAATCATGATGGGAAGAAATAATTGCTTTCCTTTGCAAAAAGAATATGTTGGTTATATTTGTAAAGGCAGAAAACAGGAGTTCAAAAGGCTGAAGATACAAAACAGTCTTTAATACACTCAACATTCTTCAGTTAGCATACTTATGAGCTCAGGCCTCATCAGCATTTAATTCAGAAGCTTCAAAATGCAGAACACAAAGAAATTAGTTAAAAGGATGATAGGGAAATTAATATTCATAGCATACTATTACTAAAAATAATTAATAGTAATAGCAGTAGTAGTAATGATGATTATGATGTTTAGGAGTAGAGAAAAGCATAAGAATGAGGACAAAACACCATGCTGTAATTTGATATAAATAATTTAAAAATAGCCTGCAATAAAATACAAACATCAGAAGCAAAAACATTTTAATCAAAATATATCACATCAGGCACTGAGGGTTTTGGACTCTTGAGAAAGTTCCTTTTACCTTTTGCCCATAGGATATACAATATCACACTAGGCAAGAAATTTCTTTTGGCTGCAAATGGGCAACAATGGTGCATGCTGACCCCTCACATTGCAGCGAATTCGTACACAGTGTCACTGAAATGTGGCATAAAACTCTTCCTACTCTCATGAATGGAATGAATTGTGTCCAGAGTACATTTCTGACACGAGTTCAAAAGATTTTATCACAGAAAGGCAGAGGGAATCCTTATTAAAACAGGGATGAATCTCAATGGCTACCATCTAAAAGTTACTCGTCTTTTCTTAGTTATCCAGTCTCCTTCCATAATTGCTGGAGACATGAAGATTTCTCCAAAGGGAGAACATTATATATAAAATTGAACAAATATTTTAAACTATGTTGATTTATATTGTATATGTTCCTCTGTGTAATTGTATTTCGGACTGACTAGATGTTAATTTATTATATGGTACTATCCTCAACTTCACTTACATGAGGGACAATAAATGTTTTTTCAAAATTAAATGAATTCACTTTGGCTGGATGTCAGGTCCCCACCAAAGCTGCTCTATCACTCACCTTCCCAACTGGACAGGTGAAGAAAATGTAACAAGAGGCTTTTGGATGAAAATAAGGACAGGGAAAGATCACTCACCAATTATCACTACGGGCAAAATAGACTTAGGGAAAATAGTTTAATTTATTATAAATCAAATCACAATAGGGTAATAAGAAGTAAACCCAAATATTAAAAACATTTTCCTGCTACATCCCCCCTTCTTCCTGAGCTTAACTTTATTCACAATTATCTACCTCCTCCTCTTCCTCCATCTCGGTATTATGGAGGGATGACAAATGAGGACTGTGGTCAGTTCCTCACATCTTATTTCTGCTGCTCCTTTCTCCTCAGGGGAAAGACTCCTCATACTCGTCCTTTGGTCCAACAAGGGGTTCCTCCCTCAGGAGGCAGTCTTGCATGAACTTCTCAAGTATGAGTCCTTCACAAAGGTTGCAGTTCCTCACAAACTGCTCCAATGTGGTCTCTGCCATTTAGTGCAGTCATTCAGGAATGGATTGCTCCAGTATGGGTCTCCCACAGGGTCTCAAATCCTGCCAGCAAACCTGCTCCATGTGGGCTCCTCTCCCCATGGGGCCACTTGTCCAGAGCCTGCTCCAGCACAGGATCACAGGATGCTCCTTTGGGCATCCACCTGCTCTGTAGTGGGGTTGTCCACAGGCTGAAGGTGGGTATCTGTTCCACTGTGGATCTCCATGGGCTGCAGTGGGACAGCCTGCCTCACTATGATCTTCACTATGGGCTGCAGGGGAATTCCTGCTCTAGCGCCTGGAGCCCCTCAGTCCCCCTCCTTCTTCTCTGACCTTTATGTCTGCAGGGTTGATTCTCTCACATATTCTCTCTCACCTCTGCTCTGGCTGCATTTATTTCTGTGCAGTAACTTTTTTTCCCCTTCCTAAATATGTTATCACAGAGGCATTACTACCATGTCTGATTGGCTCACCAATGTCCAATAGCAGGTCCATCTTGGAGCTGGCTTCTTTGGCTCTATTGGACAGTGGGGAAGCTTCTGATGGCTTCTGATAAAAGCTGTCCCTGTAGCTCCCCTGCTACCGAAACCTTGCCATGCAAGTCCAATACAGTCTTTATTGTTGTAGAAATGCAGAGATCTCTTCTGTCACTGTGCCTGAGTACCTATACATCTATTGCTCTGACATTTTCACTAATTTTAATTAATACTTGATTTGATGATTCAGTTCCTATCCCTCTCTTTCACTAGGAAGAAGTATGAGTGGGTGGTTATTAATGTCTTAACATCAAAATATTAACTTTCTGCCTTTATTTCTTCATTGAATTTTCACACCTACAGGACAGGAATGATTCAGCTCAGCATTGGACTTTAGTGTATTTGTAACAAGCTAATCTAAATTCACTATTTTAAAAAGGTTTTTAAAATCTTTGACATTGTAGGTATGGTTGCTCATTTCCAAGTATCTCCCATATCACTCCAGTAAGTTGTTTGTGTCTTGTTTTTTTTGTTTGTTTGTTTTTTGTTTGTTTGTTTGTTTTTGTTTGTTTGTTTGTTTGTTTGTTTGTTTGTTTGTTAGGGTAAAGACAAAAAGCATTCAATCAGGTGCACACTCTGGTTAAAATTTTATATGGGTGAAGGAGGATGGAACATCAATTAGAGAGGCCACTGATACTTATGAAGTGTAGAAACAGCTAGAGCATGCACTCCTAGCAGTGATAGCAAGAATACAGTATGTTTTGATGAGCACGGTGACCTCTTTGCATAGCCTGAACTCTTTGCTAAGACTTTGTAATGAATACTGAGCCTCAGTGTTAAGCATGTTTAATTTTAATAAACTGCTAGCCTTGTGTGTACTCAATATACTTATATACAAATATGTCATTTCACTAATTTTAAATGCACAACTATGTGGTCTTCTCTGCAACAAAACACCTCACACATTTTATGGCCCATGTTAATTATGACTCATTGAGATTTGCCAGAAGGTTTGTAATATAAAATAGAGTGGGTTTACAGCAGCAGTCTGCTGGCCTATCACACAATAAATACATGTCATGGGTAGAGGACACTAGGACATTTCCAGGGATACTGCCAAATCACTGTTTACCATAAGAATAAGATTTGTGAATGCTTGATACTGACAAAGACATACTAAAACTAAAATGTTGAGTACTGAAAACAACCAGGCTATTTTCAAGGACAGGAAACCAGACAGAACCAGCAAACCGCAGACTGGATACACAGGCACTGAAGGGCAGAGTGCTTGTTAAAAAAGGCTGGGATTCTTGCATAGAGTACCATAGAGTTCTGAAACAAAGTGATCCGTTGACAGCTGGAAGGTGACAGAAGCCTACATTGCAATGGTCAATGTCATCTCCAGCTGGATAGTATGTTCCTCTTCTGTCTGGATGTTTCATATACCTTGTGAACTCCCACAGGACACTGATCTTTCTTCAATAGGAATCTGTGAAGTTGTGTTTTGAAATCAGGATACCCATAGATCCTGTGTCAGCAGTGAGAGGTCTATGCACATCTCAAATATTCCAGGCAATCTCAAATGGCTTTATATGTATATGTTTAGACATCTTAATTGCTTTTCTACATTTATACATCTAAATTTAGTTGTATGTAGTCTGATACTGAGAATTACCATGAGATATTCATCTAGTGTTGTCATTCAGTGATTTCAATTAATCTGAACCTTTCATTTTTTGAACTGTGAAGGATGTCAGGTTGCAGCAAACCCAGTTCTAAAACGCTGATTTTCTTTTGCGTTTTAGCTCTAAAGATAACTACATGTTTTGACAAACAGAGCATTTAATCTCAGAGGTTGTAATTACACGAACACATTTTGTACCATTTATAGCAGTATACATTTCTTTGTCAGACTCTGGAAAACACAGAAATTTCCAGACTTCCCTGAAGGAAATAATGTTCCAACACTGTAGCAGCAACATAGTTCAGTGCAAACCCTCATAGGAAAGACGAACGTATTTTAAACCAAAACAGGTTTCAGTCTCTCACACTCTCATACTCACAAGTCCCAGCTCACCTATAAACAACTTGTGAGTATCCAGGTAGTTTGCACGGGGTTGCTTGCACGGATGATTAAAAGTGTTGGGTGTCAAGCTGTTCTTGGGTTCCTCCTGAGGGCATGCTGATTTTAGATGTGTCTCCTTCTACTCTTTAAGAGTTGACGGCGATCAATGTCTCTATTCTGCCCCACTTCTGTGAGTCATCAGTATTTTGTCCCTGTCCCTTTTTCAGAACCGGTTGTCTTGAGCAATTGTAGGTAGTGATGTGCTAGGGTTTTGCTGACCTGTTCCTGACTTGTGTTAGCAACATAGGACATTTTTATAAATGTTATCTCACTAAAATGTTGCCCCCATGTGTTCATATTCACTCTCCAGACATACCAATCTAAAATATATTTACTGCAATTTTCCACAGCTCTAGAAGATTCCTGGACATTGATTTTCTAATGAGTTACTGCATCCTGATACCTGCTATCAAAACATTGAAAGCCATATTTTATGTTCATGTTTTCTCCTCAAAAGATTGCTAACCTCTTGGTATTTCCCCTCTGCAGCATAGCATGGTAAACTTCCAACTTTCTTGGCATAAGATTATAAATGAAGATTACAATTAGGTTCTTTCTATGCAGTCATTTCATCTCTAAATTCTAGGCTGATCAAACCTTCATACTGTCTCTCTCTGTTTATAGGAATCAACTGAGCTTTACAATAGACCTTTCTACTTTCTCATTCTCCATCATTCACCTTACATTATCACTTTTAATCCATGACAAGCTTGAGAAAAGTTTGAGAGGAAAGGGAAACAGCACTTGTCATTGACAGAACAGAAAGAAATAAACCTGTTAAACAATCTAAAAAAGCATTTATTTTGCTTGTAGCTAGTATTCTAAACACTCTTTCAGTGACTTCCTGATCATATTTACCAAAGGCTATTGCACTGGCTAATCAGAACTTTATTGGTGTAATAGGAATGTCGGCTGACTGTTATGACCTGTCTCTGAGGCAGGATAACTGAGACTCTAGTTAATGGTTCCTTTGGGGTGGATTAGAGTGAAACAACACTGAATGACATATATACATGAGGCAGGTTTATTTTAAAACAGTTTGGTTGCAGCAGAAATAAGGTATATAGCCATTTTTGTTCTTTTTTATAAAAAATATTAACAAAATATCACATAGAAAATATATAGGGAAAAGAAAGAAAGAGAAGGACAAGAGCAGATGTTGGAGAGGGGCAGTATCACCACCTTGGATCCAACAAGACTTAACTGTTGCAATTTCAATGTTCATGTGATTATCACAGTGATAATCTGGTGAGGGTGGGAGCCCATGCAACAGAGAGTTCCATGGATTATATACATTCAGGCCTCTCTGGGAATGCCACGATACCTTCCCTGGAGGGGGATTTTTATGCTCTCATATACAGTTTTGTCTTATCAGAAGGGAGGAAGAACTTAAGGCTTTTATGTGAATGGCCCAATACATCCCCTGGGGCTGGGTTTTACTGTCAGGCTTATGGGGAAGGAGGAAATTGGCATGATAAAAAACATTACCCAACCTACATGGGATCTGTTTCTTGTCAGCTTTTTCCCTTATCTGAGCAAAGCCACTTTAAGACATCAGTCCTGGGTTATCAGGGAAACCACTGATCACAGGCCTCAACCAGCCCATCCAAGCAGACTTCAGTCCATCACAACTGACATCAGATGAAGACCATGATCCAAGCTCTATATGGGAGAAAACAACTTTTAATGATAAACTGTCAATGCCTGAAGGGCAGAAACATCTTGGATCTGCCTTGGCCTGGGATGAGAAGAGGCTGAACTACAGATAAGTGGAACTGGAGGCAGATAGAACTGGTGTGATGCCAGTGCCAATAAGCTTGAGGAAGTGAGCAGAGAGAAGAAGCAGGATAAGTCACCAAAGCAGAAATTTACTTGCTGTGCCTGAAGATGCTCTAGTCATGGTCTGACAGATCTCTAGAGTTCTTACCAGGAAGTAAAGGGATACCTCCAGGATATAAATAACAGAGTAAGTGGGGTTGCTGCATGAACAGAGATGAGGGAGACTCCTCCTAAAAATGACCAAGTAGTCCTTCAAGTAGATCTTCCTGGGGCTCTGACTATGTTCCTTACCTCAGAGACCACTTTAGCAGCAAGGACTCTTACCATTCAGTGGTGAGCTGGGCAGATGCTCAGCCTGGTTGTTTCAAAGACCTCTGTCAGACTCTACCTTAGGTCCATTTGCCCTTTGTTATTTCCTTTGGTGTTATTGTCAGCCTCAGCTGCTGTAGACATGAGCCTGTTGCTTCTACAGGACATGGCACCTTCTTTGTTCTTTGTGTGATGCCAAAGGCACCCAGTTTGTGTTCTGCCTTGAAGGACACTGCCATGTAGTAGAGTGACTACTATGCACCAGTAAAAGGAGACCTGAGTCCACTCAGAGCCCCTCAGGCTGGAGCCACTGGTCAGGCAAACTCTAGTGATGTGTGCTCAGGGTCTCTCTGCCCATGGCTGGGGTGGGAGCACCATTTTGGCCTCCCCTGCACAGCATGGATAGGACTGTGCCGCTGACCTTTATGCCTCTCTTAGCAGCCCCAAGCACACAGTCAGAGCTGGCCAGCACCAGCACAGACACTCAGGCTGCCTCCTCCCACACCTCTCCAGTTCCTGAGCAATGCAGCATGTCAGACCAGACTGAACCAGACAAAAGACTAGGCTGCTCCCAGCTGCGATGCTGGCCACAAAATCCTTTCAGATGGTCTTGAAGGGCCAGCACCTTTTTTATCTCAGTTCCTGAGTTTTCTCATTTTTATCCTTCTGTTTCTCTCCCTATGTCACTGAGGGAGAGTGAGGAAGGGCTCTGTGTTTTGTTCCAAGCTGTGGCTAAACCACGATACCTACTTAAAGTATGACATACCAATACAATGTTTCTTAAAAAAGGCAGTGTGAGCTTCCTTTAGGAGACTTTCAGATCTTACCGTCATCTTTGCTGAGCAGATTAACTTCACCAGCTATCCTTGTGGAAAGAAGAAGATGATACAGTTTTGTCTAATTTTGCTTTTGCTTGATATGAATTTTTTGGCATAAATAAACTCTAGAGGAAAAAAATATATTTGCCTGTGTGTACATTCCTGTACATATACAAGTATGGAGTGAGTCTTCTGTGCAAAAATGTTTTCCAAATAAGACTGTGATATAAGAGGGTACAATATCAAAACTGCATTGCCCACTTAAAATGCCTCTCCTTCAGATCCTTCGATAGGATACATGCCATGCTTGGCTGATTGCTTACCTTAAGTCTCCTGTCAGAGAACAAAGGGGAATGAATGTTTTCTATAACACAGAGCAAATGTTGCCTCTAGGTACAATACCATGACATTTTCTGAAAAAAAAATTTTTTTTTTCAAGATGTCAGATTCTCAGTGATTTATTATCTGCAAGTTTTATTCCCATGTTGCTTTACATCTGTTGGACTGACATATGTTTACCCCCAGTATTGTTTCATTTACTGAAGACAGAGAAACCTGTATTTACTAATCATAATAGTGAAAAACCTTAATGCTAAGCTACTAATGATATCCATAATCATTTACTCATGCCTTGATATTGCGAATACTGGACCTTAACTAATCACAGTTAGCTCAACAGTTTAAAAACAAGGGCTTCAGAAATATAATTTGCAAAGGTATGGTGAAGTCTATTGAAAAATAATTTTGGCATTGTCACAGGAATTTTTTCTGAGGTTCTAGAATGTTGCAACAATGGTGAAAGAATCATAGAATCAAAAGCTACAGAGCAAACCATTTTCCTTGATGTAAGTTTTGCGCAATGTGATTTAGTTCACTCATTTCTTTTAGAAGCTGATAAAAACTCTTGTGTCCTGGTTTAAAGACAAATACTGGGATGGCAACCCCAATAAAATGAACTCCCTACCCTTTTTATTTCCCATTAATACAGAGAGGCAATATGCAAGGAAGTATAAGTGAAAAATAACAGTTTACTGACAAGAGTAGCAGTGACCACAAAGATACAAAGTAAACTGCTGACCCACAAAATTGGAATTCACCACCCCCATGGTCCCCCAGGAAAAACAGAGAAAAAAGATGGCAGAGGGTCCTCCCTACAAATCACCTCTCTCTGCCCAACTAAACAAAAGAAGCAATGAGAAAACAGATGCAAAAGCAAAACCCCAGGAAAACTGTGTTGCTTAAACTGCCCACTCTACATCACTTGGTTAAGTTCAGGTCTTAACTGCAGCAGCATTATTAGATCAGAGTCTTTGTTCCCTGCCATGTGCTGTCTCCAGCACTGATGTTGCCTCGCTTGGTTTGGCTGAGCTGCAGAGTGGCAGCAGGGGCTGTCCTGGTGTTACACCCCAGTCTAGCTTTAGCAGGTGAACATTTGAATTTTAGACTTCAAGAGATTTCACCCACACAAACTCTTGCAAAGGCTTTGGTTATTTAATACCTTGAGTTCAAATCTGGAGAAAAAGGTACACATTTTTCTCTGAGATTTCTTTGAATTTGGTGAGAAAATAGGCATTTTGGCAAAAAGGGTTTACAGGAGCAACAAGCACAAAACATTACAGAGTAGGGAATCTTTGTTTCCCCCAGCAAACACAAAACCCTCATATAACTTCAGTGAAATACAGAAAATAGGTGTTTAAGTTATCCCCAAGAGGAAGAAAACAGTAAAGGAAGAGAGATTAGGAGAAGAAAGAATAGAAAAAAAATACAGTTATTACTAAGAAGTCACATGCTAACAGCTTCAAGGAGAGCAGGCCAGGGCAAGATGGAGACCTCATGTGTGCCTCTATCTACTGTGGCCACTCCCTCCAGGCAGGACCTTTTGTTCCCTGACCACTCACTGTCCCCTTAACCAAAGCACAGGGTGCCACAGCCAGTCAGGGGCTCAGGGAGGCTGTGATGTGGGTGGATTACCAGACAGGCCTTATTGATTGACAGGTGTCCTTTGCAGCCTTCATGCCATGTGGCCACAGATGCTGGCAATCATGTTGGCTGATAATGCAGACACTGTGCTGGGAGTCTGGTCCCCGACCCTGACACACACACACACAAACACACACACACACACGCGCGTGCGGTGGTTTGGGCCCAATAATTACTGATCTGGTGTCTAACCCCTGGTTACAGGTGACTGCAGTCCATTTCACCTTTGTCTTTTCCCCAGCTGCAGCAAAGGCCAGGGATGACCCCAGGCTGCTTTGATCCCAGCACCATGTGGGTCCACTCACCACTAGTGTGAAATGATGCTAATCCAGCAGTCTGGGTGGTGGGTCCAGGCTTGCTGGGAGTAGTGAGTCCGACAGATCCAAGAGCAGCAGTGACTGGGTCCCCAGCAAAGGACTTTCTACACCAGACCATGTAGTGTGGGGAAGAGAAAACATTTTCTCCGCTTGGTCATTTTTTTTCTTTCCTTCTCCACCCAGCTCCAGCAGGGTGCAGAAATTTTCTTAAAGAGAGAGTCCCTCCAAAATAATGTTGGAAAAGGGAACAATTTAGATAATTTAGATATGTTTCTACAGCCATTGAGTGGATCAACTGGTTTTAGTTAGCTCACCAAAAAGCAGTTATATCAGCTCAGTGAATCAACCGTTGCTATTTGTCCTTGAGTTAACCAGAAGATTATAAATGTCTTCTTGAGCCAGTCAGACCATTATGGTGGGAGATGTATAACTGGCTTATGTGCAGCATAAAAAATGAATAATCAACAAATATTAAAGGAGAACAATGGACTTGAGCTGGTTTAAGCACATATTCTTTTCCAGATTTTAGGGATACCCAGCATTTTGATAGTGAGTATATATATATATATATATATGTAGAGAGAGAAAGAGAATGATAACAAGAATCACTTTTATATTGTAAACCTAATATGTATTTCAATTAGTATACTCTGCTACACACAGTGTGTGCTTGTATTGTGATTTACGTACATTGCTCCGCTAAATCAAAATCTATGTAACATGAAATACTTCATGCAAGTACATCCTCCACCTGAGGAATGTCTGAAAGAATCTGTTGAGAGAGTGTTAGGCTCTGACATTTGGTTTGTTGTTATCTTGTCCTTATGTGTAAAGAGCAACTCTGGACTCTTCTTCATTGGAAACACCTTTATGAAAAGATTATCTTCATGGGCCATAAAATCTCAAATTTTTTTCAGTATTCTGGTAAAGGTCAGATGTAATGTTGAAAAAGAACACAACATTTCAAGTAGCTGGAGGCAGAGCAAGTGAAAGAAAGTATGGCTATTTAACTTAATAGTTACAACATGCAGCAGGAAAGGAAGGACTCCTGGTTCCAAGATTTCTACTCAGATGTTTGCTGTTGTATTTCAACTAATGAATTAGCATTACCTTTCTGAGGGGACAGGATAGGAAAGGTTATGAGCACAACTCTTTGACATAGAGCTGTCAGCATTACCTTTTAAATTCAAAATTTTCATGCTGTTTTCCTAATGAATAACCATAATGACTTCCAGGGAGAAAACTAATTATAGTTCCTAATATACGATCCAGGATCTTTAACTTGGAAAAAATTGATATTTCCAGATAGAATTGTTCTTGAACTATCTCCTAAGTAAGTCTTCACAGGTTCTTGCTTTCCATAAACAAGCAGAGCAAGTTGTCTTTGACTCCTATGGAGTTATAATGCACTTACCAGAACAATGTGGATACCACTTTACACGGCAGGGAGATGTTTCTTAATACACAGTGTTTGAGGGCCTGGTTCATTTATTGGATTTAAGTTCTGAATCTAGTGTTTTTCATCATACTAAAGCCCAGTAAGGCCAAAATAATATCTTAATTTTCCTTGAAGGTTACCTTATACCAGGAGAACTCTTGACAAACAGTTACAATACATTATTTTGACCTGAAAATTTTCTTAATATCTCATCCAACAGTATTGTCTTCTTATCTTTTTGTTGTAGTATGTAGTATATAGCATATAAACTTCAAATTGCTCCTTTTTAAAAAAAAAAAATGTTGTCTTTCATTTTTCTACTCTGAAGCTTATTTTAAAAGGAGCACTTATTCCATGTCCACACAGTTCCCTCTCATATTGCCTTCACTGAACTGTAGAAGTTGAGAGGATCTATGTTTGTCTTTCTCTTTTGGGAAATTTCCCTTCGAAACAATATTTTGGCAGTCATTTATTCTTGTCATTGCAGGCAGAATAATGAACGTGAAACCTATGGATTCTTAACTAGATAAAGTTTAGAAAATATTATATGAAGGAATTTTAATGTTTTATTAACATTTTAGGTTTGAGAAATGCAACATAACTCTGCAGTTTTAAAGATTCTGAAAACTGAACAGCTGCAGCATGTCTTCCTTTTGAAGATGTAAAGACCACTCTGAATAATAGATGAAAGATGGAGGAGTTTAATAATGCTGGGAAGCTTTCATCTCTCAGTTACTAATTCAGAATTATCCTATAACAATATTGACCTTATTGATCAGTAGAACATGTAAAGTTCTTCTTTAAAATGTTATGCCCTCAATCCTCCTTATCTGCTCTTATAACATTGTAATGCTGCTGTTTTACATTATCAGTCATTAACAATTATTTTCATGACTTTCTAAAAGCAGTCAAAAGAATATAATATTAGAAAACAAAATATTACATTAATGGCCACAGCACATCAAAACCAGTGTCAACAAAAGTAGTGTAAAATCAGTTAATATTAATGGGAATTAAATATTAGAGAAAAACCTATTTCTTTGGAGAAAGTTCATTATTTAAAAAAATTGCAAATCTTCTGTAATAGGTAACTAACATTGTGTTTGAGGGGAGGAAAGTCCTTTAACTTATCAATTTAAGATCAATGAAGCTCACTATTTCAGTTGAAAGGTGTTACAACCCAGTTCCAAAGCTCCAGACTTTACCAGGTATTACACTTTAATTTCAGGCTTCAAGGGATTTCACCCACGCAAACCCTTGTAAAGCTATTGGTTCTTTGGTACCTTGAGCTCACATCTGGAGAAAAACTGCACACTTCTCTAAGAGATTTCTTTTAATTTGGTGAGAAAATAGATATTTTGGCAAAAAGGGTTTTACAAAAATACCATGCACCTACACAAAGTCATTACAACAGATTACTGAGACTGTAAAGCATTGCTATAGCATAGAGAGCTTTTGTTACATCCAGCAAACGCAAACTCCATGAAACATAAGTAAGGTACTCACAAGAGGAAGAAAAGAATATGGGAAGAGAGATTAAGAAAAGAAAGAATAAAGAGAGAAAAAGAGGAGAAAAAAATTTAGTGACCATTCAGAAGGTCATATGTTGACAACTTCAGGAGACCACAGCAAAATGAAGACCTGGCGATGCCTGCCTACTGTGGCCACTCCCTCTAGGCAGGAGTTTTGATTCACCAGCCACTCACTGTGTCCCCTTAGCCAAAGTGAGGGGTGCCACAGCTAATCACAGGCTCCAGGGGGTGTGGTGTGGGCAGGTTACCAGGCAGGCCTTATTGATTGACAAGGCATTCATGCCATATGGCCAAACCTTGGCAGCTATCCTGGCTGACCATGTGGCCACTGTGTTAAAGGCCTGGTCCCCTCCTCTGACACTCACACACTAAACAAAATAGTTGATTCAACCCATCAATTAGTGAGATGTAAATCTGATCTCTGACAGAAGGGACATACAATTATCTAGTTCAACTGCCTGACCTCTTCAGGGCTATCTGAAATTCAAAGCATGTTGTTCAGAGCATTGTCAAAATGCTTCCTAAACACTGACAGGCTTGGGGCATCAACCACCTCTCTAGAAAGCTGTTTCAGTGTCTGGCCACCCTCTTGGTAAAGAAATGCGTCTGTTGTGTCAATAGTGTTTGATGTGAACTTGAGGAGCTGCTGTCAACTAATAAAATGATGATATTTTGTGTGACAGAAAGAAGTATTCCTTTTTTATCCTTGTCAACTGTGCTAAGTTACCGACAAAGACAATAATGTTTCTGTAATGTTAAAAAGGAATTGACCAGCTATTGAGCATAAAAACATAGACTTCCTTGCAACATATGGATAAAACTGTATTATAGTATGATACTTGTACCTGAAAATATTCAGATGACATGATCATTTTCTTACCCATGTCAATTTAAGTTACTCAGCAAATAAATTAATATATTGACTTTAGGAGTGAAAAAGTCATGTATTTGGAAAAGTAGAAGAAACATAGAAATGTTCTACCTCCTCTAATTTTTTTCATTAATATATCATCTTGATAAATATGCATTGATTATGATTTGCCCATCTGATTATTATTCCAGACTGAAAGAATGCACTCAAGACACATATGACAAGTTTTACTAATAAAGAATCCACTGGACAATTGTATTTGGTTTCTGTGGCCAGGTTCTGGTAGTGGGGGGGGATACAGGAGTGGCTCCTGTGAAAAGCTGCCAGAAACTTCCCCCATGTCTGGTAGAGCCAATGCCAGCTGGCTCAGGACAACCCATCGCTGACCAAGGCCAAGCCAATGAGGAATGATAGTAACATCTTTGTAATAACATATTTAAGAGGGAAAAAAAGTTATTGCACAGATGAAAATTGCAGCCAGAGAACAGCGGAGTGAGAGCATATGAGCGGAACAATCATGCAGACACCAAAGTCAGTGCAGAAGGACAGGGAGGAGGCTCTCCAGGTGCTGGAGTTGACATTCTCCTGCAGCCTGTGGTGCAGACCATGGTGAAGCAGCTGTCCCCTTGCAGCCCAATGAGACCCACAGGGATCCAGAGATCCACCTGCAGGCTGTGGAGGAGACCCACACTGAAGCAGGTGGATGTCCAAAAGAGACTGTGACCCTGTAGGAGGCCCATGCTGACCTTCAGACCTGTGGAGACAATTTGCCATGCTGGAGTAGGTTTTCCTGGTAGGACTTGTGGCCCTGTAGGGGAGCCACACTGGGGCAACCTGTGCCTGAAGAACTGCATCCTGTGGAAAAGTTACATATGTTGCAGCAGTTTGTGAAGAACTGTAGCCTGTGGGATGGACTCATACTGGAGAAGCTTATAAAGAATTGTCTCTTGTGGAAGAAACCCCAAGGGGAGCAGTGGTAGGACTTCTTTCTCTGATCAGTGGCAGAAACAACCTGTGATGAAGTGACTGTAATCCCCATTCCCCATCTCCCTGTGCTGCTGAAGGGAAGGAGGTGGAACTTGGGAAGAAGGGAGGAATGGGGGAAGGTGTTTTTAAGATTTATTTTACTTCTCATTATCCTGTTTTGATTCTGTTAGTAATAAATTCAATTAATATGTCCACTCTGAGTCTGTTTTGCCTGTGATGGTAAGTGATCTCCCCAGGTCCTTATCTCAACAGAACAACTAAATTAAATAGCTCTTTATGTCACTAATTTGCTCTCAGAATTATTCAATATTTTCTTCCTACTTTAAAATTATGGTGTCAAACAAAAATATTGTCTTGAATAAAAAGGTTATTGATGTTAATATCTGCTAAATACTTCCATTTCTTTTTTAGCTGGAACCTATAGAATTTGCTCATGAAGAGGCTATTTCCTTTCAAAATCATATAAGTGTAGCTGTTTTAGATAGACTTAATTTATAGTAAAGTATGGGTGCATATCTAATAATTAATTCCACAGCCTCAGAATACTTTGAATGTTGCATTCTCATACATTATTTACTGATTAACTCATTCAATCCTATTATTGTGAGAGGACATGGTCCATGAGAATTTTGCTCTATACATTAATAATGAAAACAATTAGGTTTTGTTTCGCTTGAATGAATCTCACATTATGGAATCAAGTATTTGTTGTTTTTCTTTTTTCATATAAACTGAAGTTGAATACAAATTAGGCATCAGTTTTTTAAACAACTGATACTGTAAAAATTCAGATTTTTCTTGTGAATACTTGCCACATAAATATTGATGACTAGCAAATAGACTGCAAATTTTCTATTTAGCTTTCATCTAAATTTTGATATTCTGTGTAGAAGAAAACACAGAAAATGTACAGGGAACAGAATATGTAATATAGAACAATGGCTACTCATAGTGTTTATTCATGCCCAGAGATAATTTCTTTTTTCCAAGACTGTAATGTCAGAACATTATGTGATGTGAAAATATTTCCCTTTTATTAAAGCTATGGTACTAATTGGTATTAATAAACAAATGAGGCAGAAAATATTTTTACTGAATTTGAAGTACAGAAACATATAATAGATTCACTGTAAAATATGACACAGGAATTAGAGTCAAACAATAGACATGGCAACTGTAAGGAGTGTTGTAGAGTGAAATACCCTTAAACTTCTCAGAGACCTCACAGCCACACCTTTCCTGTTCCTTCAGTTCCATATCACTGTAAGTGTATTGCAGTTTTTATTCCCATTCCTTTTAACTTCTTGTTCCTGATCTTATGTATTCCTAATCCCCTTTGATAAAGGGCTAGATATCTTTCTCAGGAGTACATTATTTATAATCTTCTTTGCTGTGGGTTGTGATAGTTTCTTCTGATAACACTTTTAACTGAAATAATTAATCACAATTTGTTTCTGTGTGATTCTGCATCACTAAAGAGTACTGAATCTTTGCCAAAGGAAGTAGACTCATGTAAGAATAAAATATCTCAGATGTAGGTTCCCAGAAACCTAGTGTTGTCCTTTTTTGCACATAACAAGATTCTGTGTGTAGCATGTATTCTGTATGCTAGCATACATAGTTACTATTGGTTTGATTAAAGTTCTAGCTCTTTGTATTGATACAGGAAGAACAGGAAAGAAGAAATAATTAGCATGCAGGTAGCCTACGAGCAATAAATATCATTAGTTTGATTACATTCATGTCCAAAAAAATTTCTGTGTTCCTATAAAGCCAAGCACTATTCCTTACTCTAGCATTTTACAGTCACCAAGTGCCTTATGGCAGAACTACAGATCAATATAAATTGCTGGCCTTTAAAAAGAATGTCTCCAATTTAGCCCTGAAGTCTGGTACAGACTTAATAAATTGTTTTCTTCAGTTTTGCCTTTCTAGCACAAATCTTGGCATGAGTTACAGGCAAGTGTATGTAGCATGTAGCAGCTGTCAATAAATTACGAACTTTTGGAAACCTCTTCATGCACCTTGAACTCCAGGTCACATGAATGTTATACATTAAAATTAAATAAGGAGCTCATCTTATTTATAGCCATAACAGAAACAGGATTTTCTACCTTAAGTACAGACAGGTCTCCAATATATAGAGTGCAGAGCAGAATACCATCATAAGTTTTTGACACCACAGCCCTATTCTAGGTCTTTAGAAATCCTGATGTTTCTCCAACAGAAAGCAATGTGTAATGGTTCTGGTTAAAAACTATTTAAAAGTCCATTATTAATCTTAATCATACCTAAGCAAAAACTATATTTACAGAACATCAATATTTACCTTTAATATTTTCAGGTGTGATTTTAATCCAGAAAGTACCTAAATTTGTGAAATAATCCAAAGACATAATATCTTTTTCCGATATTAAGTGATGATTCAATAATGAACATGAATTTCCTTTCAAACTCTGAGTTTTAAATTTTCTTCAACAACACTTCTAGACATCAATGTCTTCTCAGTACCAAAGGTAATTCTAAAATCAGATTCCTGTTTCTTTTTTGGCTGTGAAAAATTCTACCATGAGACTTTTCGGTGCAACTCATTGTAGTTCTCTTTTGAATATCTTTTTTCAGTATTCCAGCTAAATTTTGGGTCTTCACTTTGACCCTGAAAGAATAACTTCTCTTGATCACCTCACTTCTTCCATACATAGGGCCCATTGCTGGCAGAGATAACTGCTTAGACTGGTTCATATGACTAGTTCTTGTGACTGTTTTGTTTAAAAAGTGGATTACTAGGGCTGTGAAGACTGTTAACTATTCCAGCATTTCTTGGAAAGAAACTATGTAAGGAAGGTTTCTGTGCTTCATGAGCAATTTCAATCAAAAAGATTTGGTTCATATCAGTTACCCTATTTTGGTCCCAAGATCAACATCTTCTGCTACCCTCAACCCAGCACTGAGGGCTTCAACTCACCCTGCTTTTCCTGAAATGATCTTTTCAAAGACTGAGACTTGTTCCCACAAGCCAAATTATTTGATCCATGGCATTGTACAGAGTTTGAATTTCTATTTTGCCATATTTTTAAGCCGTTCCCCACAACTGGTCTTTGTCTTTTGTGGATACTGAATGAAAACCCTCTGCAGCAAAGACATCCTACTCAGCACTGTTTTTCTGCAATTGTACATTCATTCCTTCCCACCACTTCAGTGCTAACTTCCTATTTCTATTATATCAACAATTCAATCACTGACTGGAAACACATGATATTGCACTCCACAATGGTAAGTTCTCCTTTTATTACCTGAATAGAGTAGTCAAGGTTATCAATCTGCACATACTACAGCAGTCTCAACATTTACTTTAGGTTTAGTTTTCCTGACAGAACTGTGAGTGCTTTTTCCCCCTTACTTCTCTCAGTTCATGTTCTAGACAAAGTACCTTCTGAATGACCCACATACCAAAACTTTCCTTTGGATGGTAAAAAGTAATTTCCTTACCTACCCTGGAGGTGAAAGTGGTCATCTGTAAATCTGATTACAACCATCTGTAAAATCCTCACAAGAAGCCTTGAAATACCACAGTCAAAACTGTAAAATATTGAATATTTGTTTTCAGTTTTTCTTATTAGTCCATTCTACTTTTATAATCTCCAACTATGCAGTTCCAAAGCACCTGAGTTTCTCAGAGTTCCAACCAAAAGGACATGATATTCTTTCATTTTTCACCAACCTCTGGCTTTGTGACTTTGCTTAGGCACATTTTGCCATGCCCAGAGAGACTCTGCAGACAAAATGTATGTAAATGAACATGTGCTCAGAGAGGTTGCGGAATCCTCATCCCTGGAGCTGTTCAAGACCAGGCTCTATGGGAGCAACCTGGTCTAGTGGAATGTTCCCTGCCCATGGCAGGAGGGTTGGAACTAGCTGATATTCAAGGTCCTTTCCAACCCAACCATGATTCTATGATAGCTGTATAGTTTAAAAAAAAAAAACAAACAAAACCAACAAAACAACAACAACAACAAAAAAAAACCCAGTTAACAGTTTTTCAGCAATTAATAGTTCTTTGATTTTATTAGTTCTCCATTGAGTTTGACTTTTCAGGAGTACAAATCTAGTTTCTCCTGCAGAAATATTTTCACATGCTGTGAAGTGACATCTATTTTCAACCATTATGTAAAACACCTGTTGTCATGTAATTGATGTGTTCTTCACGAACTTCTTTACAGCTGTCAAGAAATCTGTCAAAACAAAAGTATGGATAGCACTGACTTGATTTAGCTTCAATAAATCTGGGATTGCGAGTTCAACTTTTTTAGGTATTAATAATTATCTGTTCAGTTTTTCATCATTACTGTAGAGAATCTATTCTTTGTTATTGATGCATAAGTAAGAGATGCAATGATACATGGTGTATATCCAGAGAAAACAGTTTCTTTTTCCCTGAAACCTTATTGGTCTTTTTTAAACATTAAATTTATAATTAACTGATGACCAAATGCTACTTTAGTTTCATATGCTTTCAAATACAATAGCAAGATGCTTTATTTAGTTTGGTTTTAACTTGTCAGTTTTATTATACCTCATCATATGTTTCCTGTGGAAACATTTTTGGGGTAACAGATAGCCTTTATGTCTTACTAAGAATCCTCGTGGGAAAAAAGAAGCAAACAATAAATCTATAATGATGCCTTCCTTCTTTGCTTTGAGGTACCGTACCTTTGTCTGTGTGGCTGAAATGAGAACTTACATCTCTTACCAGTAGACAGTGACAAGGCCAATGGCAAATAATGAGATCAGTCATGATGATCATATTCCGTGGGCACTTCCCCTTAACTGGAAGGGGGAAGTGGTTTGATATTATCCATTTATTCTTCAATCTTACTTAGTTTAAGACAACTGAAGTTAAAAATACAACTGACAGATTAATAGATAGATAGATAGACAGATTAGATAGATAGTAGAGTGGTGGCAGGTTACTCTTGGCTAACAGCTAAATGCCTACCTTGCTGCTTGCACACTTCATTCCCTCTTAGTGGGACAGGGAAGAAAACTATGAAGAGAGACAAGAAAGCTTGTGAGTCAAGATGAAGACAGAGAGGTAATTTACCAATTACCCTTGCAGACAAAACAGACCTGAAATAGTCAAATTAATTAAATTTATTGCTAATTACGGTAACTATTTTGTTTGGTAGACATCAACAAAAAAACCCAAACCCAAAACCAACCAACCAAAAAAATCCCCCCGAAAAAACAAAAAAGAAACAAACAAAACCAAACAAAAAATGCCCAACAAACTCCCCCCCAAATATTAAAACAAGTTTCTTCTTTCCCTTTCACAAGCTCAACATCATTTATTCACTCAAGATTCCTGTTCCCCTCCCCAAGAGATGCAGTGGGGGATGAGGGGTGGGTAGGTATTACAATCAATATGTAATGATTTGTCTCTGCCATTCCTTTCTTCCCACACTTTTCTTCTGTTCTAGTGTGGGCTGTCCACAGGTGGCAATTCCTTTGTGGTATCTACCTGCTTCAGCAATGTTCCTTGGAGGACCACAGGGGAATCTATAGAGCACTGACTTCTCTTCTTCTTTGACCTTTCTCACTCTTTTTGTTCCCTCCTCTTCTTCTGTGGTGCTTTCTGCCCTTTCTTGTTTCCCCAATGGTGTCAGTACCTTTTCTGAAGGGCTCAGCCTTGCCCTGTGGTGGGTCAGTTGAAGTCAGCTGGAACCACCTGTATCCAGCACAGGGTAGCTCTGGCCACTTCTCACAGAGGACACCCTGCAGCCACCCCCACCTCTTTCATACCAACACCTCAACACACACCCAGTATAGATAGAGTGGATGGATGGATGGATGGATGGATGGATGGATGGATAGATAGATAGATAGATAGATAGATAGATAGATAGATAGATAGATAGATAGATAGACAGACAGATGAGACAGAGGCGGATAAACATATAAAGATACAGAATACTTTTATTAATAGTTACTCAGGATGTAGGTGCACTTCAGAAAATATCTGTGCTTCATATTCTATAGTATTCTCATACATACACTTTCTCAGTCTGTGTACAGGGTGTCATATGAAGATCTGATTTGAATTTTGCAAAATATGAACAATGATCAAAGTCTTGAGCTAGGCTTTTCAGTTTCCGTTGTAGATCACTAGGAGAAACCAACCATTTCATGCAGACATTTATTTACTGAAATTTATTGGCCATATAAATTCAGATAAAGCTACTGCATTTATTTGACCTGAAGAATTATACTCAAATATATTTCTATGGCATAAAATTTCATCAATTTAGAATATTCACCAGACGGTTCTTTACAGACCAAAAGAATGCTGTTGAGAGTTCCAACTGTACAATTTGAAGGGGAAAATATAAAGAACTTCTCTCTAACAGAACTTAATTGATTTCAGTCCCAGAATTATTGTTTTTACTTCAAAAGCAGCTAGATCCAAGCTTATCCATCCACTTTGCAGAAGTCTAGAATATCTATATAAAAAGGCTCAGGGGTGACCTTATCACTCCCTACAACTACCAGAAAGAAGATTGTGGCCAGATAAGGGTTGGCCTCTTCTCCCAGGCAACTGGGAAAAGGACAAGCAAACACAAACTTAAGCTGTACCAGGGAAGGTTTAGGCTAGGCATTAGGAAGAAGTTCTTCATTGAAAGAGTGATTGGGCATTGGAATGGACTGCCAAGGGAGGTGGTGGAGACACCAGCCCTGAAGGTGTGGCACTTACTAGTGTTAGATCAAAGATTGGACTCAGTTTTCTCAGAGGCCTTTTCCAGCCTAGTTGGTTCTGTGATTCTGTGAAAAGTGAAACCCTGAATAAAATTATAGTATTGTTATTCAAACACAGAGGGCTCTAAAGTGTACTCAATGAGAGAAAAAAAACCCCATCAATTTACTCAGAATTTTTATGTGTTTGTGCACATTTAAATTAGTAAAGGCTAAAGTAAATTAAGTCAACTCAGAATTTAGAGAAAATATGGAGTGAAATGTAATTGAATAGGCTCTAGCTTTTTTTGAAACTTACTGGACAGTTGTAACATTTAAATAATTTAGTTAACTTTAGCTATTTCTGCACAAGAACAGCTTTTCAAGAAATTTAAAAAGGATTTCTGTAGCAAGTGCTCACTAAGTAAGTAAATCTAATTGCTTTATCAAAGTGACAACTGTGGGAAGAAATAAAGCTTTATGAGGTAACCAGATTGATTAATTCAAAGTGTGTATGGATTTAGTCTTGTGAGAATCCACAGTACTTTGGAGAAGTCAGTGTACAGTTTGTGCTGTATAAAAAGGGTCAGAATTTCATACCAAAGAACCAAACACAAAGAAGTACAGAAAGGGCAATTGATGCTGGGGGGATATATATCCAACATCAAGAAAGTTTCCTGTACATTTAGCTTCATAATTTCATGCTTGAGGTGCCAGTACATCATGGATAACAAAAGGTAAAATGATGCTGAGTCTAACTGAAATGAAAAAAACATTTGGATATAAGCTCTAGCTCCTTTCCCCCCCCCCCTAAATAATGAAGAGCAATTGAAATTAGAAATATGTTTAATGGTGCAGAAATAATTTGAATGTCACCAAAGACAATATACAATGAACTCTGAGTTTGCCAACTCTATTTGTGAATAAATTCAGGACACTTCACAAACTATCTTATACTTGAAGTTCCTAACAAATATGAATGTACATATGATTTAATGTGAGAAAAGTGGTAAGGTTGATCTTGATGGTATCTATCATTAAAATAAGCTGTATTATTTTTATAGATGGAATTAAGGTATGACAGTAGGTTATACACATCTTAATAAAAAATCATATCCAAGTAATTGGCAGTCAATGAATAGAAACACAGTAAGATCAATATTGCCTACAGTTAGAAAGCAAAAGTTCAATTACCACTGAAATTATTTACAATCATTATTTTACTCATTAAATGTCTATCTGGATTTGCAGGAACTAGTCAGTGGGAAGAATACAAGCCTGAACTATGGCTGTGATGGAATGTGTTAAGGAATATTTAATCTCTTTGTTGACCTGTTTATACTGACTTCCAGTTGACATGAACATCAACATTAGGTCAATGACTACCTCTTTTAAAAATTTAATTTGTTAAACTATTGAAAAAGTATTAGTAATAAATATAATGCAATGTAAACTTGTGACATAAAATATAATTTGTTGTTTTCCGGTTCAGTAATAAAAAGTGTTGCTGGGGATTAAATATCAGGGGAAGACAATAGGAATTAAGTACCCGGAGAAGGAAAAGCCTATGGGAAGCTTTTCTATCTTCACATCTTTTAAGATAGTTAGATATTATCATGTTAATAAATAAGAGTTTTTTCTTGCTATTAATTTTAGTGTTCTTGAGAGTTGCCTTGTTTTCTGAGGCTTTTTTTAATTTTTTTTTTTCTTTTGTACAACAAATATTCAGGTAAAACACATCAAATTGATTAAGCAATAAATCATTTCAGAGATGGAAAACTGGGCTGTTAAAACAAGACAAAACTTAGCTATCTTTAAGTGAATTAAAATCAAGAAAAAAAGAGTAAAAAAATTATCTTGTGAAAGACAAGATGAAATCTTGGAAAACTTTGAGAAATTCATTTCTGAGAACTTATGGACCAAGTTTATCAATAAGTTCAAATTAATTATATTGAAAAAGTAAATTGCCAATGAATTATACACAAACTCTAAGTACATTTTGTTCCTTTGCTTCGTGTGTTTGTGTTTTCCTAATCATTGTTAGGCTTGCTAATGCATTTTTAAACAATTGAATGGTGCATTAAATTTCTGATATATATCTAACTATTGCTGAAGTGATGGATTTTTTAATATGATTTTACTGTATTTACTCTTCAAACTGACAAGTTAACAATAACTTATTTCAGCTATAGTAGCTATTTTTTTTTCCATTCCCTTAGCGGATTTATCTATTTCACATTAAAAAAATAAGAACATTATTATAATAATTTTTAAATAAGTCTTATAGGGCAAAATGTTAAAAGAGGAGAAAGAATATGAGAAAATCAGAAGTATTTGGAATGATGAATATTAAGACATTTATATCTACAGAAGAATTTAATTTCAAATAGACATCTAATAACAGATAATTGGGCTGAAAAAGGAAAGAAGAGAAAAAGGACAGGAACTAGAAAACAAATAAGAAATCAATCCTAAATATATAAAATCAGAAAATTATATGTATTTTAAGATGTGAAGTTTAACAACAAATCTTATCAGTATGATAACATTTGTAAATAATGAAATTTTATGGAACACTATAATCTGATTAAATTTATCTGCACTTATAATTCAAAGAAAAAAGTAATAGAAACAAAAAAATCTAGCTGAAAAGGTCCATCCACTGTCTTTAAAGAAAGACCTGGAAAAGAAGAAATCTCTTCTGAGAGATAGAAATTGTGTAATTAAAAGAGAATTGCCAAATCTGACTCCTCCTCTCCCCACTGAAAAAAATATTTAATCAAAAGAGAGGTGGAAAAGCCCATATTATATGTTACAAACCCAGTATAGTGAAGACAAATATACTCTCTTTTGTATAGTTAGTAAGCTCAACACAGTCTGTTGTCTCCCCTTGTCTCTACATCTCTTCAATGAAAACATTACAGAAGCTTTAGCTGGTATAGAAACATTTTAAGATAGTTGAAAAGACAGCACTGCCCCATTTCCCTCTTAGATTATAGGCAGTTTCGAATAGATATAAATATTATTTCAGGATTGCTAAGTAAAGGAGCTGCTGCCTTCCCCTAAAAAGATATTATGGACATATCAAAACTCAGAATGTCTGTAACTACTAAGAAAGAAGACTAGACAGGGTTTTGGATACTCCAGCCACATGTGTGGCTACAACTAACCTGGCCAAGAGATAAACAGAAATGAGAGAATATGATTGCCTGCAGCATTTAATTGTTGCCCATACCACAGTTTAAAGAATAAAAAACATAATCCATGCTCATTTTGAAGACCATCCCTCGGTAAAAAACCAAACCAAACCAAACCAAACCAAACCAAACCAAACCAAACCAAAGCAAAACAAAACAAAACAAAACAAAACAAAACAAAACAAAAAACCCCCAAAAATCTATACTGCTAACACCAGTCCAACCCTGTTAAAACACTTCCATTTTTATATGTCATATTTCTCTTTGCATCATAATGATCACCCTTTCTTGCTTTTTTTCTTTTTCTTTTTTCCTTTTGCAGTTAACCCTTTTTTTTTTTTTGCTTTTTCTAATGAATGGTCCGCTGTAGTTCCTTTCTCTGAGGAAATCATTTTCAAAATCAAGTATGATTAATCTTTGTTTTTTCACTTTATTTTCTATAAAATCTCTAAGTTTTTACTTTATCTGTCCTCCAGTATTTACTGACAGTCTTTTATAGTACTGAACATGACATGTAGCATCGCTGCTGGGGCCCAGCAAGCTTTGCCCATAGAACTTCAGTTGTCTGCTTAGACACTTCTCCAATACAAAATCTAAATTCCAGCTAAATATCACTGGTTTCCTATGCAGTTCACTGCCTAAGGGTATTGCTGACAGCAGCATTGTAGCTATTTTCATTTTGATTTGTTTCAGAATGTTTTACACAGGAGAGTTTCCTATTATGTACTTTTTTTTTTTTACCTGAAAAGACCTATATAAAAGAGTCACACTATATCCATTTGAAAGAATTAAATGAAAATTAAATGGCGTTTGTGTATGATGACATCTGCACTTTCCATTTGCATGCGCATTTTATTGAGTTTCTTCATATTTTCTTTTTAAGGAATCGTAGGTAAAGTAACTTATACCTGTGGCTATGAGAGTACACAGTGTTTCCTCAACAGTGGTTTTCTTCTTTCAGGATATGAGAACTGCTGGTGAAGACAGCAGCAGAAGACAAATCTATTTTTCAGCAGTTCTCATTTTGTAAGTCCTGGAGACCTTGGTGCTTTTCTATGCATGGGGGTAATTGTGACTATCTACCACAGGAGTCAGACGCAAATGATGTCTCACACTTCATACTCCTTCAGTTAACAGGCTGCAAGGGATTAGTGAGGCGAGGCTGGGTGTACTAAACCCAAAGGACACCAGCTTGCCTTTTTAAATTCCACTCTTCCACTCTCCCTGGTTCTGCAAGATGAGGAAACAAAGATGACAGGATTAGCACTGACTTACTGACATCTAGACTCAAATTTCTTCAATTTGTGGTCAGCTGAATTAGAATAAGACTTTACAAAGCTAAAGCGTTTAGTAAAATACTTGTGCAGCCCATATAACAAGGAAATATAAGAGCATATGCTCTTATTTAGTGTGGGTCTCAGACTACACTCAGGTTGGTATCCAGGTATCAGATTCTGACTTGCTTTCCTAATCAAACACGAATAGACTGTAACCTCATAGTTATAAGAAAATGAAGTGAGTTGATACTTTTAAATATTTAGAGAAATTACACCTTCCTATACAGAAAATAATTTTAGATTGTTAGTACACACAAGCAGCAAAATAATGTTTCTAAAATAGAGGTTTGGAATATTTTGCAGCATAGTTGTATCAGTACTTAAAATTTTACCCATCTATACTATCTTTCTGCAAGGACAAATTCTAGATAATTCAATCACAGTCATTCTATTGCACAGTCTTTTTTTACTTAAATCAAAAGAGAAAGATAAACTACAGGTTGAACAAGAGCAGGATTTGTTACAGTGATATTGTATCCATAAAGCAGAGCAATACCCTTTCAGATATAGTGGTTACATTACCCCTATGTCTAACAGGTCATACAAGGTACATCTAGAAAATTCAGACTGGTAAAAATGTGTAGCAATATAAGTAGGATGCAGTGTATCACCTGATCTAGTTAATTTCATTTTCTAAATGTTGAAAACAAAGATACATAAAGGTACAGCATCTTACTAGAATGACTTGGTCTTATAAATATATACGGTTTCAATATATGAGTCATTCTTCATTTGATATAAGTTGAATTTCATAAATAATTTTAATACTCTATAAATAAAAGGGTTACAAATGTCTCAGATGGTATAATTTAGTGTCCCAGTATATAAAAACTTGCAACAGATTTTCTCAGCATATTAACGGGAGTGAAACAACGAATATGAAGGAGAAATCCTGTCAGCTTTTTGTTATATCTCAGACGTTTGCTTATGACTAAATAACACTGATGTTATCCAGCACATGAAGACTAAAGAATCCTTACTTGCAATAAGAAGTAACAATATGAAACAAGTCAATTACAAAATTCTATGGGAAAGAACTGTTTTTTCTTTACTGTTTAAATTTATCTTAGCAGATAACCATGTAGTATTATGGGTTAGGCTCTTTGATAGTACAAAGATAATCAATTACTGTGAAAAACTCCAGAGCAAGAGAAAATTAATAGTACTTTTAAATTAAAGTATTAATTCTATGCTAACATTTTTTGCAAGAGTGTATTATCCTTAAAATAATTTTCAAAGTAAAGCCAGTTAATATTTTAAAAGACAGGAGAAATTAGGCTTATGTCCTATGAGGAAGTTTTTATTAAAAAAAATAAAAATTATAAGAATGGTTCTATTACAGTATAAATTACTTGTTTCCTTGATATGAAATGCAAATATTCATATTAATGACATATAGCTGGGCTCTTGCTTGATCACAAATCTGAGCAATTAGCCCAGCAAACATTCGGCATGTAAATAAGCAACATGGAAGTTTATGTTAACATTCTGTGAAAAGTCTTCTTCAGTTTAACATAGACAGAGATGCTTTTTTGCTTGGTGTTTTTTTGTTTGTTTGTTTTTTGTTCTTTTTTGGTTTGGTTTGGTTTTTGGTTTTTGTTTTTTTTTTAATCTATGGAATTTTTGTTAGTTTAGTTTTGGTGTGTGTTTTGCTTTGTTTAAAGAAATGTTCCATGCAACTATATGAATAATGAAAGAACTTTTGTAACTACATATGAAGACTAACATTAATGTCTTTGCAGAAATTTAATAATTCTGTCCCATTGCATGTACCTTTTCGTATATTTCTTCTGTGATTTAGAATTGACTGATACTATTCACCAGAAATAAAAGAGGAACTTCAAAAGCAATGGACATTTTAACCAATTTTAAGGTCCTTCTTGCAACAGCAAGACTATATGAATGTATTTGCATTTGATGTTTCCCTCAGTGTAAAGACATTCATGTTTTTTTTGGCTGACCACCTAGACTGTCATGCAAAAAGTGTACTATGCTGTTATACCAAAGTCCATAACCACAGTATGCAGGTAAAGTAACAGATTGGATAAATCACTGTCTTGAACTTGAAAGTATATCAAGAATGTATTTCATAAATGATCCATATCAATTCACTGTTAAGCTTATTTAAGACAAGCTTCTCCCATCAAAACATACATAAATAAATAAACACACAGGGGTTTTGGTTTGTTTGTTGGTTTGTTTGTTTTTTTTTCCAATATCTCTTATTTGTCAGACAATGAACACAGAAATCTTTGAAAATAAATATTGCAAATGTGTCAAATATATATCTGCCAATCTAATCACAGTTACTGGTCTTAAGCTTCAAAACACATAGAAGAAAAATACTTCTAATTACTGCTTCAGGTGAAATATCAAACATCTGGAGAAGATTTCACATTTTTTTTACTATTTTTGAGGTGTTCTGAGAGATGACTGGCATATTTATCAACAACATACTTACTGAAGTAAGGGCAAATTAAACTAAATCATTTATTTTTCCCTGCGGAGCTGAACTAAAAAGTTTAAATGCATATTAAAAGTAATAAAGCTGTAAAGTTCAAAATAATGCACTTGGTAAATAACTTGACATCAAATATCCAGATGTACTCACTGTTCTTCAGTAGGATAGTCTGGGGGGATATACATTGCATGTGGCCCCAGCTTAAGGATCCTTTCAGCTACTGAGTTGTATCTCCTTTTTGGAAACTATGGCATTTATAAAGTTCCTAGTAGAAATATTTTTCACTGTAATTCAATGTACTTCTTCCAAAAAACCAGCACAACTGTTCCTCAAATTTATTGTCAAGGTCATCTGTTATTCCAGTTTCCCTCTCCAAAGTCCTAAGAGACTCTCAAAAAAGAGAAAACTTTTTTCAAATTATACATTATGGCTTTCACAATGGATTAGACTTTAAAAAAAAACAGCAGAAAAATACTGTGGGACTTTTTTCTTAACCGATCAAGGTTTTACTTGTTACAATACTGCAAACTGGTTATAAAGTTTTCTGATTTTGTGACCTATTTTCACATTTTCCAACTAAAAAAAAAATATGTGTGTGATTGCATCTATGTGCAGGGATGAAGGAGTGAAAAGAAAATCAGGGAAATTATTGAAAGTTTGTCATGATTTTCCCATAGATAGAAAAAAAAAATCTAAATATGACTCATTCAGAAAACAGTTTTAAAAAGAAGACGGAATGTTATGGGAAGGATACTGGGGAGGACAAAGGAAACAAGAAAATGCTTGCTCTTGTCTTGAAGATTTAATGGGGCAAATAGATAAATTGAGGAAGTATATGGCAAAAGCAAATGAGCTCGATCTCTTAATTTTTAGCCTGAAATATTTGTATTTAAAAAACGTGACAATTCCTGAATTTTGTTTCCTAGCAGGCTTGCACTGAAATGATCTTCTGTAATTAACTTAGAAAAAAAAAGAAAAAGTATATTTTGATTTCAGACAGGAGTAAAGAAACTCTAAAATGTTTCAGACAAATGAGTGCTGAGCCTCTGATTAATTCCATGCAACAGCTGTAGTGAAGATCTGTAAGTAAGATCAAGCTCTTTCAACTTTCTTGTAGACTGCCCTGTCTACCATGTAGGTGTTTTAGACTTTATATAAATTAGGTTTGCCTACATTTGCATAATGACATTGCACATGAGGAACTGCATAGCTGATTTTATCCTCTGGTTATTAATGCAGCTTTTGCTTTTGATATTGAAACTAATACAGAAATATGCTAGAAGGATGATAACCTAAACAAAGCACAACCAAAAATGGCATCTTTTAAGTGGTAAAATTAAAAACTCTCTTTACTGTGTGGCATTATGGTTTGTGTTGCAATAAACCTCTGAGGCATAAAATTATTTTTTCTATATGAGAGGGAAATCAAAGTCTCCCATGGCTGCATAAAGACTGAAGACTTTTATCCTACACTGTCTTTCTTGTAAGACAACATATCAAAGTGCCTGCCAAGAAAAAGATTCTACATTATATCTCTAGCAGAAGATGGTTTCTTATGATGTGGTTATATACCCTGCAGTACAGATCTGGGGTTTTCATTGAATAGCCCTGTCAGTGAATAACCTTAAGAGACAGACAGTTTCCACAAAAATCCTGGTACATCACATTGCTTCTTCCCTCTATGTTCATGCAATTGCTCTTGCCTCCTTACTCTTTTTCCACAGTCTTAATCGATAGGAAGAAGGATTTTTTTTAATACTTTTGCTCACTAATGTTCTGATTCCTTCTGCTTCCTTATATTCAGTATTCAGATTTCAACAGTTTCTTTTTTTCTCATCTACATATACATTAATCCACAATAGCAACTAGAGAGTAGAGGTGGGGAGGACTGACCCCAAGCTGTCAAGGCCAGCCTGGCCCCCTGATAGAGACCCTTGCCCCTGCCATGGTCCTGTTGCCACAGGGGAGGGGAAACTAAGGACACAATAAATCATTAGGATCCACAACTCACTAGTTAATTAAGAAAAAAAGGCATCCTCTGAAGATGATACAACCCAATACATATTTCCTCTAGACATTGCCATGGCTGATCAGTAGACATGATGTTTAAGCTGCAAACAATTAAAATATTTGATGATGAATGGCTTCAGCAAGTAACACTTGATTGTGGGTTGACCCTGTCTGTGCCAGGCACCCACCAAAAGCTGCTCTCTCTCTCCCCTTCTCAACCAGACCAGGAAGAGAATATAACAAAGGGTTCATGAGTTGAGATAAGGACTGGGAGGGATTCCTCACCAAATACTGTCACCAGCAAAACAGACATGAATTTGGGATATTAATTGAATTTATTACTAACAAAATCTGAACAGGATAATGAGAAGTAAAATAATCCTTAAAAACACCTTCCCCCATGCCTCCCTCCTTCTCAAGCTCTACCTCATTCCCTCCAGTGGTGCAGGGAGAGAGGAAATGGGCATTATTGTCAGTTCATCACAAGTTTCTGCCACTGCTCAGAGAGACCAGTTTTTCCTCCAGTGTGGGGTACCTTCCATGGGAGATTGTTCTCCATGAACTTCTCCAGCACGAGTCTACCCCATAGGTAACAGTTCTCCACAAACTGCTGCAACACGGCTCACTCTTCCACAGGGTGCAGTTCCCTCAGGCACAGGCTGCTCCATCATGGGTCCCCCACAGGGTCATAAGTCCTACCAGAAAACCTACTGCAGCATGGGCTCCTTGCTGGATGGGTCTGCAAGTCCCCACCAGAAACCTGTTCCAGCATGGGCCTGCCATAGGTTCACAGTCCTTTCTTGGGCATCTGCCTGTTCCAGTGTGGATCTCCTCCATGGGCTGCAGAGGGACCACTGCCTCACCATGGTTTCTGCCACAAGCTGTGGGGGAACCTCAGCTCTGGTGCCTGGAGAACCTCCTCCCTCTTCTTCTCCACTGCATTTGGTATCTGCAGACCTGTTCATGTGTTCTGACTCTGCTCTTCTCTAGCTGCAATTACATCCGCTCAATAACTTTATTTTCCTTCTGAAATATGTTATCACAGAGATGTTGTTATCATTCCTGATTGGCTAGGCCTTGGCCAGTAGCATGTCTGTCCTGGAACCCACTGGTATTGATGCCTTAGGATTTTTATATATTTGTAGATTTTAATATTTTGTATATTTGTAGATTTTTATATAGCTGTATAGTTTCTCACACTTGAGCTAGCTGCTAACAGTTTCTAATGGTTTCTCACTGTGCCACATTCCTGAATTTCTGCTTCATGGTCTTCTCAATACACAAGATTTCAGCAAGGACATCTTGTTTGGGACTCATGCACCTGGACCAGAATAGCAAGACATGTTGTAGTCAAAATAAGATAGAAGACCCAGAACTCTTGGAGATGCTCCAACAGGGCAGTGCTGAGGGAGACATTCCAGGGGCAAAAGGTTTTCAGGTTGGATCTAACTATTAGATATGATAAATAAGTAGAGTTATAATTTTGTAAGAATCCTTTACTGAGTGTGCACTTATATACTCTGTGCACCTGAAAGCTTTCATTAAAGAACTGTTCTCTGCTTTACCCATACTTATATTGTCTTGAATTTTTTTTCCTTGATTTTAGGCAACAGCATTGACTCTGCTGGATGTTGGGGAAACTTCTGGCATCTTCTCACAGAAGCCACTCCTGTAGCCCCACTGCTACTGAAACCTGGCCATGCAAACCTGATAATCTCTTCTTCAAAGTACTGCTGAGACTACTGGTATGGTCAAGGGATGTAGTGGCTCAAAGAACAAAATATACCTTCCCAGGAGAAATGTCTTCGTAACACTTGAATCATATCTGTCCTTTTACTGGATAGTTGTGTTTAGGTTTTGGTAAATTTTGTACTTATCAATAACGGGATCATAGAATCCATGTCAGTTTTCTTCTTGTTTCAGTGAAGATGGCTTCAGAAGTAAGAAAAAGGATACCAATATCTGAAACACTAACATGACATGGTGTCAGAAGAAAGAATGTTTAAACCCAAGGAAATCTCAGGCACTGGCTCTAGTCCATGTCCATGTCTGAACCCTGGAGTCAAAAGACCTTTGCATCTCCTAGATCTGATGTGATCTAGGCCACAAGCTGACCAGAGGTCAGAGTGATACCTGAGCAAATTCAGGACCTCAGCATGTTTGCAGGGACAGGTGCAGGACAGACTGAGAGGTAAATCTAGCTCATCTAAATTATAGCAGCTTCTGAAGGGAAATGCAAGAGTATGCTCTGTATCATCTGTCTCCAGTTCTGTTTGCCTATAATTTTGTTTATCAACATCAAGCTGCCTTAGCTCAGCAATAATAAAGAAAACTTGCATGCAATAAACACACTGTATATAAAAAAGACCTCAGAACAATTAATGTAATCATAAAATGGTCATGCAAGAATTCACTTTGTAGAAAGTAGGTCTGACTATCATGCAATAATCTATTTCCCTCCCAGGCAAAGAAACATGAGAAAAACAGAAAAAAATTGCACTTGACAGTCAGCATAACTGTCCTTATCTATGTGCAGCACGGAATTCAAAGAGTTACGGCAAGTAGGCTCTCTTGTCTCTTCTAAAACTGGCAGGCTGTACATTTTTTGACAGAATGTAGGGCAGACAGCCTCAGGAAGCTGTCTGGAAAAGAAGTTGGCTCATGTCTTGAGAGGACACAGAAGAGGTATTTGTGGACTTGCCTTCTATGGTGTTAAGAATTAGGAAGGCTACAGCACACATATTTCACAGCCTGGAGAAACTCGGTGAATAAGCAACGGCACTGGGATTGGATAAAAAACAAACACTTACAGATATTGGAGGAGAAGGGAAATTACATGGAGTCTGGGTTCTTAACAAAAGTGCTTATCTAGTACTCCTTGAGCTTTGCTTTTAGCAATTCCAACAGGCAAGGCAAACTGAAAAAAAAAAAAAATAGTTGAACTAAAGAAACAACTTCAACATCAAATGAAACATCTAAGTCATTTTGTCAGCTCTCATTTGACCTTTTTTCACAGTTGGATTTTTAATAGACTGAGAGACAGTACTAAAGCAATGCGCTGTGCTTTCAGCCAGAGAGCATAGATTTCATGACCCCAAAGAACTCAGAGATGTATCTAGCACTCAGATGTAAATCTCTTCTTCTCTCTTTGTCCTTTTAACTTGATTTTTGTTATCATTGCCATACAGCTTTACCTCTTTTTTTTTTTTTCAGCAGTCAAAACGTCTTGTTTAAAACCAAAAGGAAACTTATGCTCACTTCATTTTTATGATAGTCTGCTATCACAGACAGAAATGTAGAATACTTAATCTGAGGAATTTATATTAATTTTGCATTTTTTTTCCTGTATACATGCGTGTATAAGTCTATTAGCATGAATTGGATCGTTAATGTCCCTAAATTTAAATACTTATTTTAAAAGTAAGATCTTTCTTGTACTGATAGCACAGTAAAGACCACAGTTCACATGCAGGTATGCTGGAGTTAAAAACTGTGATACAGTGGCGGCATAATACCCCAGGAATATATATCTCTTCCTAAGAAGATGATACAGTGTATATAGCTATGTGACATTCCTGCCTCTCTTTAGGGATCATAGGCAGATGATTATTCAGATACTTTAAAAAGCCTTAGAAATTTAGTGTCTGGTATAGAAATTCAACCTGGTAAGCCCTAGAGTCATTACAGAACAAGACAGAAAGATACCCTGAATAACTATTTCTGAAGAGTAAACAAGCCCCAAAAAAGGCAAAGGTAATGCATATTTTACTCTTTTCAGAGAAGCAGAATACAATTATAAACAGAAAGAAATTCCTACTGTTTTCCTTCCTCAGTTCCATATATGGATTGCAAATACTTTATGTAAAAAATAATAGTACAAACTAATTCTTGTAAAAATAATTTCGATAGAGAGATGTACAATTTCATGAGCCTGAGGAACCTGAGGTTAACACCTGTATCTTCTCTTCCCTTGTGAAGCTGTATGCAGTTAGATCAATACACAATGTAATATGATCAGACCTGTACCTGGTACTTGTTTGGGGGTGGGTTTTTTGTGGGTATTTTTTAAATTTTATTTTGGCTGTTTAAAATCCATCCCCTCCTCTCTTTAAACATTTGTTTCTATTTGTTTCTTCTTCAGAGAAAACTTAGTGGAAATGTATTTGATTGTATATGCTTGCAGACATCTGCTTGTCTCTACAGCTATTCAAATGGTAGGAGACCTGTACCAGTTTAAGTTAATCTCAATGTTTTTATTAAAAACATGTTGGGTTTGGGGGCTTTTTGTTTGGTTTGGCTGTTTTAGTTACTGAAAGACCTTCAAAATGTAACTCAATGTACTTGTCAGTGCACACTGAGGCTTCCAGTACTGGTTGCAGTACTCTGAGACTGATCCAACTTGTATACTTTTGTAGGCAGGCTCCTTTCCAGTAGCAATCAGGGTGCAGATTTGTTAAGATCCAATTATGGAGAGATGTCTCTACTTGAACTAAGGTGTAAATGAGATCATATGCCAAAGTCAATCGCAAGGATTTTATTTAACAGTAAATGTGAGGTAGAGAGAGATAGAAGGAAATAGGGAAGAGGGGTGGGAGGCAGGGAGAGAAAGTGAGTGAGACAGGTAAGTAGAAAGACATCACCACCCATGGATCCAACGGCATCCTAATAGCCCTCTCCATCCTGGTTTCTTGGTGTTGGTGGTTCTGAGGTCCCTCAAAACTTCACACCGCATATACATTTTAGCAAACAAAGGTTTCAGTGCTCATTTGCTACCCAATTCTCTTATTCTATTGATTAAATGATGCCTGCACTTCTAATGCCAGTTAGTCCCATGCTCAGTCTTTCCCTTTGTTGGAGCCAGTGGCCTTCTTGTCTTGAGTCAGTGTGTTGTGGTTTCTGCCTGCCAGACCCAGTGAGAACTGATTTTCAGCACAGATGCTGCATTGGCTTTCCTTGTGGATACATTCTGCTCCCTCAGCCTTGTTTACCTCCTCTTAGGAGGTAAACACCTGGACAACAGTACCTTCTTTCTCTTATCTCTAGTTCCTGTCAGGTGGCTTAACTCACAGGCAAAGTTTCAGGAATTAATGCAGGTATGTTCAGGGAGGGGACAGGAGTGAGGCCTTTGGAGGTCACAGAAGAGCAGTTGGTTCTTTACAGTTTGCCATAGTGGGCAAAGTCCCTTGGTGATCTTAACATTTTTTGAGGGAATTGTGATCTTTAAGTCTCTTACAAGATCTTGGCCCAGTTGTGTCCCACTCCAAATCTGAAGCCAGTATGAAGTTACTGTGGGGAAATATAAGGCAGTTTCAGCTCTCTGAGTTAGGTCATAACTTTATTCAAACAGGAAGGCCTTGTGACACTGGGTAAACCCAGATAATGTTTCTCATGAGAACAGAAAAAACAGTAGAAAATGAAGATTTGACAATTGGTACTTGGAATAGAGTTGCTCCTGTTTTGTCAAGAAACAAATATGCTTGTCTATATAGACCACAAGCACAACTGCAGTATGAACAGCACAGACAGAATCACGGAGAGTTAAACCTTGAACTAAAATAGTATTATATGTAAAATAATGAAGGACAAACATTTGGAAAATGAAAATCAATATCAGTGGCAGGCCCAGAAATATTATTCCTTTTAGGGCACATTCATAAGAGAAACTGGGGGTCATCTTTCATCTTTAGTTGCATCTCTAAATACATACAAGGCTCTTGCAGCATTGCCTCTGGATAGTGGTTTAGTGATCTTGATTGTTTATCAATCTTTTTTATTATATCTAGGAAATATTTTCTGTTAGATCTTTCTTGGAGTAAGAGATTTCATATCTTGCTGAATTCCCTTGCTCCAAATCTATATATGCTACCATCTAAATTAAGTTTTAATAGAAACTTTATAATTAACCAGTTAAAGTACAAAACCAATAAATTGAGTCTTTGGCTTACTGAACTGGAAATAGCACTATGGCTGCTTTAACCCAGCATCTGCACCCATGCAAACATCAGTCCTACAGGGATGTACAATGTGGACACTCTTCCACATATTTTCCCGAGACAAAAAATTGGTGGGAAAAGAAAAGCTGAAACCTTGTCTGGGTCAGAAACTGAGAACTAGAATGCACTTTTTCATGGACTGTATTTTTTGTGTCCCTGTCCTTACTAACCCTAGGTTATGGAGGAAGAAAGAAAATCACAACTGAACAAGAATTCCTTACAGTTCATATGCTGTCTCATGTTCAATTAAAATGTTGTAAATTCACAGTCAATGAAGGTGTATTTAAACATTCCTGGGATTTTGACCTCTTGCTTATTTAGCCCATTGCCTGAATAACAACTGGGGTTATTTATGGAGTACCATATCAGTAAGGAAAGGTTTCTCTCAAAGTCTACAGAATAGCAGCCAGAATTTCCCTGTTATAGGATGTATTTTCTCTCTAATTGGGGAATAATGGACAATCTTTCATAAATAGTAATTATTTCCCCTTGAGCAATCAGAGCAAATGCACACAGATTACTACATGCAAAACACAGTCTATTCAAAGCAGTTAAGTACACATTGCTCTGACTTCCAGCTGGCCATGACTTCTTTGTAATTATCGAAACACCCAAGGTTCTTTTTTGTAGTCTCTGATTTGGCTTCCAGCTTTCATAAATGGTTTGCAAAAATTAGAAACTGCAGCATAACAAAATCTTGCTTATGCAAAATTTTTGGGCCTACAGAAATCCAATTGTTTTACAGTTTACACAGTTTAAAATTTCCGTAACTATTCAACTCAACTTTTTTTTCTGCATACTTCTTCAAGCCATTTTTGTTATGCATGGAATATACCACATATGCTCCAGCAATGATGTTGTCTACTAAAACCATTGTACTAACAGCTGTTAATTACAGATACACAAGTTTTGTGATGGGGCTGCAATTCATATAGATCTTTCTTCTGGATATGCCTGCTTCTCTGTCTTAAGTAAGCACGTAAGGGGAAAGTGCTTCTAATCTCATGATTTATAAGAAAATGAGACAAATTCCCCTCCCTCACAGGGATGGAAACATCCTTTAATATGAAATGACCTTTTAACATTGCAAATTAGATGTGATAAACTGCAGTACAAAGGGAATGATGAAATTTCCAAAAGACCCTTGCAGAACGACACCTCTCCTCTTTTTCTTAAGCTAGAATGTTTTAGGATCTTTAGACGAGAGAGCCCAAAGTCTTTAGTAGGCCTCCATGTGTACCTAGTCTAAAGTGTTATTTCTTCTGTGCCTACAGAAAATTGAATGCTTGTTTTCCAGCTGGGCTATTCAGTTGTTCTCTGAGTTTGTTCTTTCATATTCTGGAGGTTTCTACCTCATTTTGATCAGATAGCAGAAGACAGCCTTCCTCTCTATAATCTGATGAATTCTTTTAATAGAACATGCCATAGTAACAGTGGACAAATGAACAAAAAGATGTACCATTCTTCAAAAAATTAAAAGTAAAATTTATACAAAATTATATTCTTAAAAAGCTCTCTTGAAAACCTGTATATTCATCAAACACATTTATTGTTTCCACTAAATAACTTCATTAATGGAAAAATTCAGTATCAGAAAGCATTATCGTCTCTCACTATTTTTGTTACATAACATTTTCCAAAAATAAATATATGCCTAATAAGAGCATAGAATACTTTCTTCTTCTTTTAGGAATTTTAGAGTACAGCTGACATATTTGCTGTGTTTAGCAAATATTCCATAATTAAGGTAATATATTTCCCTTAGCATACTTCTCTTAATACCTTATGGCCTAGCTTTTGTCTTACTACTTTGACAAACTTAATTTGATAACAGTTTTGTATGAATGCAGACTGAAGACTTCAAACTTTATGCATTATCATTTAAAAATAATCATTTAGTGTTTTCAAAATATCTGAGATGAAACAAAATAACCTTTATTCACAAAGGAAAATCCAACTAGCTTTTTTTACCAGAAGGGCAGTGTAATTGTTTTGGTTTTTTAATGGCAGGTCATTAAAGAGCATGTATGCCTTTTTTTTTTTTTCCTCCTTATTTCCTTTTTTCCCACTCTTTTTAAAAATTCTGCCAAGATATGCTGTATTTTAATAAGGCATAAATTATTTTTTCTATACAATGCAGAAAAGGCAACTTCTTGACATTTGTTTCCTTCTAAATTAACAGAACTGAAGATACTAGAACGTCTAATAAAAATTCAGCATCTACTTTCACTGTCATATTCCTTACATGCTAATGTGGAGGTCAAGGTAGGTGGATAAAAGGTTTAATATTTTTAGCTGAAGAAAGTTCTATTATGGATTAAGTAGTCAGTTGAGCCTTATTAGAAACAGTGTTGGAAAAATTTCAAAGAGGCTTTGGACTTGCATAAAGCTAAGATAGTAGGTGACTTTTTTCTGTCCTCATCTCCCCTGACTTTTAAAGTAAATTAACTCTTGGGACTAGTGAAGGTTCAAATCCAGGTCTGGAATTAAGGTTTCTTTAAGAAAGTTTTGTGCGCTGCATTGTATTTTGTGCCACCATTTTTTTTCCTTTCCTCACCACCCTAATCACTTAGAATAAACAATACTACTTTAAATGCTTCAAACACTGATCTTAGTTTTATGAATATGTTGCTAACAGCTACTATTGACACAGAAGTGAATATTTGACCAAAGTAATAACAAAAAGGAAATCAGAATGCTCACAAAAGTAAAAGAATTTTTGTCATTTTGGCTGTGTCTTTCTCAATAGTCAATGCACCACTGCTTCACAGACATTTCATGACTATGTTGCCTGACCCATGAAATTGCTTTTCTACTTAAGCATATGTTAACAAACATTGATTTATTGTGTCCTCCCTACACTAAATGGGTCAGTGGTAATGCACTGTAGATTAAATGCTGGGGTGTGGAGGTGGGGGAATGGTGGCAGTGTCTGGTTTTTTCCTTTTATTTTTTTTCCCCCTAACATAATCATTATATTAATTTGAGGTTTTGTTGCTTATATTAAGGTATTAAATAATTTCAGTATAAATAGCATGATCATTTTTCTTATTAACTAAAAAGCATTACGGATTTCAATGGTGTACATGGCGATATAAAAAATCCTATATATTTAATAAAAATTACATGACTTAAGGAAGTAGTTGTAGAGATATGGTCACTAGGTTCATAAACTTTTGGTCAGTTTTGCGTACAAAGTTATTTCCTTTATATCGTATGATAAATGTTTGAACTCTGTAATGAGTTGTATGTTATTCATAGTCTAGATAGATTGTTAGCAACTCAAGTACTTAAGAGAGAAAGAACAAAAAGGAAATGCAAGCTTTCCTGGGGGCCATAGG
>VXBX01003003.1:0-54086 GCA_013400415.1 Scytalopus superciliaris
TTCTGTGATTCTGTGATTTCTCAGCAGCACCAATCAACTGAGGGGTTGCATTCCTGTATAATTGGGTGCCCACATTGGTTTTCTGTGTCTGGCATGCTTTGCAACACAGTGTTATCTCCTGGGGCCAGGCACTCCTTGGCTCTCCTTGTCCATGTGTGAGTCCTCAGGGGCGTTTGTTGCCCCCTCATGCCACACCCATGCAGTCACACATGACTCTGTGGCGAGGGTGCAGCAGCTGGGAGGGAGTGCTCAGCAAACACTGCTGCTCTGCCCACACAGGGGAGCTAAATTGCTTCACCCTGAGCTGATTTATTTGCTCTTTATACAATAATTGGCTATTCTCCTTGAATCATCAAGCCGCTTAAACTTTGGGGATTACAGACAACTTCTTAAAAGCCAGACTTGCAGATATTGAAAGGCAAAGCCAGGTTTCATTATTTATTAAGTTCTTTCTTGAAGGTGTTCTTGATTCAAAGGAATCTTTATTTAGTCTGTAAAACACACTTTTATTATGACCAGGGACAATGCCAGGCTAGTGCCTTCAAGGTGCATGTCCACCAGGCATGCAGAATGTAACAACTTTTATACAGTTAAGTTCAAATATTATCTATTACATACAATGTTCAGTCTACATCAATTCTGTTGTTTTTCAGATATCGTCTATTACATACACTGTTCATGTCAATTTTGTTTTTCAAATATTATCTATTACACACACTGTTCAGTTTACGTCCTCTACTCAACTTCCCCCCTTTTCCTTGTTGTTAAAAATTGCTTTCTACGTGCTAAAAGCAGTTTTCTTATCCATCTTTGTTTAAGCAAGCTCTTTTATCTGAGATGCACGTATTCAAACCAGCTCTAGTTTTCCTCTTAACTGCCCATGGTTAGGGCGGACTTCTACTTGCAAAAACAACCACACCCTGGAATGTTGCACTTAAAACTCACTTATACTGAAACCAAAATTCTAAACTCCTCTATTATTTTGTTTTCTCCTTGTTTCATTCTCTCTGAGGCAGCATTAGCCCCACTGGAGCACATCTTTGTCCTCCAGACGTGCGTGGCCAGCAGAGCGTTTGATGTGTTGGGAGGTCAGTGGTGCTGCCCGCGGGTTCCAGGGGGCAGGGCAAGGGGAGGGGGCTGCCCAGCATCCCTGCTGGGAGAAACAGCCACAACTGCCCGGGAATTCACACCCCGGCGGCACAGATTCAGAAATAAATAAGTAATCAGGTGCAGCTCTTTCAAACGTAAATAACCTCACCGAGAAAACGCAGGGAGGAAAAGGAGACTTGTAATCAACAGTGGAGCAAACAAAGGTCCTTGCATGCAAATACCCGTTCCCTGCTGATGGTTTGGTAGGAGACAACACGCGTAGAGAAGAATAAAACGAACATATCGGTACTCAAAAGGCAGGTGTATCAGATTTCTGCAAGGAAAAACTCGTGGTTTGTGTTCTGCTTCGTTTTCTTTTCGGTAATTCCAAACGTCTCTGCCTTTACTGGTTCTGAGTCTCAAACCAACTCCTTCATGATGACTCTCGTATTATTTTATTTAGAGGCAGTAAGCAATCTACTGATAAGTACATTTAGTTAGCACTGTTTCACCCTTGTGTGCATTACTGGGCTCTGACAATATTGAATCTGAATGCTTTTTCAGCACTGTGAGATCATTCTGTACCTCCTTGCTGTCACATTTAGATTAATTACCTGAGATAACTTTGTATCTTCACCGAACCAATCAACTTTCTCATTCAAGTCGTTTCATTGAGTGACTTAGAAGCAATTTAGCTTTGAGACGCTCCAAACGTATGTTTGAATATAAATACAGATTTTCCTGCTGTTATTGGTCTGCTAATGGTGGTATGGCTTTGCTAACTACTTTTTTTTTTGCAGATTTAAATGTCTAAATAAAATGACCAAGACTAAAATCCGATATTTTTAGACCTGCCTTCTCTACCCAGTATAAAATGTCACAGGGACCACACAGTCTGCTCAGACTCTCCATTTCTCCTGCTATTTAATACAGTTTTTTAATACAATTAGAGAAGAATGCATATTTCCTCTGGTGATTAGGAAGCAATACTGAAGACACGCTTATTTTAGATATTTAAGGACAGAAATTAAAGTGTGGTATCGCTTTTTACACCCATGACTTTAGATGGCTATAGTTCAATATGCTGAGGTAATCTAAATATTGTGTCTGATTGCACTCTGAATTTGATAATAGTTGATAATATAGTTGTTCTGTAAGTATTTGCACTGGTAAAATTGATTTAAAAAACCCCCAGCAGTGCTGGAAGAGCAATCTCAAATGAACCTCAGGGGGTGAACTTGGTATCTACTTGAAAGTACTTTTAAATTCTTTAAGAGTTTTAAAGAACAGAAAAGGCTTGCTTCAATCATAAAGAAAGGAGTCTCCTTTCCATAAAGATGCAATAAAATGCAAGCAATAAAGCACTAATAATATCAATTTCCTTCCAGACTACCAACCTTGAAGAGGTTTCAATAAGTACAGGAGTTGGATGAAAGAGGCAAACTCTTTGGGGGATGAATTTCTTTAAAGGGAACTAAAGGCAGGGGAAAAATCAAGCAAATTGAACAGAAAAGATGCCCCTCGTGGTTTAATGCCAATTGTAGGTGCTCTGGGCTGCACAGAACACGCAGCATGGGAGCAGCCAGCCTTCAGGGCATGTCTTACACAGGAAAGGATTCACTTCTACCCAAACACTGCAGAGTGGGGGGCTGGGCCAGGGTGGGGCTGTGCCAGTGTGGGGCTGCACTGGTGGGGCAGTGCCAGTGTGGGGCTGTACTGGGGGCTGTGCCTGTGTGGGGCTGTGCCAGGGTGGGGCTGCACTGGGGGGCTGTGCCAGTGTGGGGCTGCACTGGGGGACTATGCCTGTGTGGGGCTGCACTGGGGGGCTGTGCGTGTGTGGGGCTGTGCAGGGCAGAGCTGGCTGAGAGTTGCCTGAACACGAGTTTGTGCCGCTCTGTGAGTTCTTTGAAGCAGAAATTTGCCCGTTTTAGCTCTGGGGTTTCTGTTTGTGCTGTGCAGAGGTATTTTTAATGAATTGCAAGCGAGCATTTCTCTAACCAGGGGGTTGCTCTTTTGCACCTGTAACTGATATGATCACCAGAGCAGCTTTACCAAACAAACTTCCAAATTCTTCTAGAACGCTTGGAAATGTCTCAAACCCAGACTTGGCTGAGCTGGTACACTCTTTTTGTAAATTCATCTGCTGACTCTGATCCTCTTCTGCCTCTGTCTGTGCATTCAGGAGAGCACATGGCTAATATTTATAGGCACATGTGTGTGCTGGAGCTCCCCTGCCCCTGTCTCTGACACAGGCACTGTCCCTCAGTGCTGAGCAGCACAAGGACAGAGCATGGAGCCAGCCTGTGACCTGGACAAAACCAGGAAGGATTGCTTGAGACTATCGAGTTCTTATTCACTTGATGTGGGAACAAATCCATTTTCTAGGATATGAAGTTAATTCTTTAAGTCACTGTCTTGGCTTTGTCCTTTTCAATTACTTCATTTGAGAGTCAGTGGCTGTATTAAATAAACTCCTATCCAAGGGGTTTGGAATACCTCCTTTCTAGCACATCCCCAGGGAAAATTATTTGAGAGAAATAGGAGACTTGGCAGCACTAATTCACCATTAGCTACCAATTGTATTTGGGGATGGTCAATATCATACCAGAAGTAATGCAGGATGACTTAATTATCTACCTCACAATGCTGGCCTGCTTCCCTTTCTGGTCAGCCCACTTAGAAGCTTGTAAAAGCAGAGAAGAGAGGAAGACACTGGGCAGCTCATTTATATTTGGGGTGGGGTTTTTTTTGCCTTTGAATGCTTTACCTTATGAAATGGGGCTTGATTTTGCCTTTCTGGTCTGGTGCAAACCACAGGCATTGCCTTTCCAGAGGCTTTTTGACCCCCACGGGACAGGTTTGTTTTTCCCAGGCTGGTTAGGAGATGGTGCCTTTAGCAGTGACAGCAGAGGATGACAGTGAGCCAAAGAGACCCTGTGACTGCTTATCCCCAGAGACCTCACCTGAACTGGGCACTGCTCCTGCAGTGCTTGCTTGACTGGAGAAAGCCATGATTTAGTAGTCAGTGTAAATAAGCACAGGATTAAATCATCACTGTGACACAGCAGTGGGCACAGTTCTGTTTTGAGGCTCAGTCAGTGACATGTCAACACACTCTCAGGGCTGATGTATGATGCGTGAAGGAAGGGACAAACCAGTGGTGACCCTTGGCACTGCCTCTGCTCGTGCCAGACAGCTCAGTGGGCCGCAAATCAGCAGCAGCCAGCTGTGCCCTGAGCCTGGAATAGCAGGGCAAGCCAAAACTGAGCGTGGTTTGCCCGGCAGGGCAAGGCTGAAGAGGGCAGGGGTTTGGGGGCGGGTTAGTGTGCTGGTCTCTGGGGGCAGAGCGGGCACAGGGAGGGGAAATATCTCAGGAGTGGCAGTGTAATCCTCTGCCAACTGCATGGCATTTTATACTGCAGGCCAGGGAGTTCCAGTAGCAAAAGAAGAGGTTTCTTCATATGGATTTCCACTGTGTCTCTTAATTGGGAATAAAAACATGCTTTTTCCCTCCTATGGAGAAGAGTGGAGTGTTTTCAGAACATTGAACCCTAATCTTTTAGGTGAGTGCTCATCCCAAGCTCATTCAGAGCTATGCTATGTTGAGCTGTTGCCCACAGCATTAAAATGAGTGTTTCAGTGTTTGTAATTCTGCCCATAAATACGAAAGAGTTATTTTATTCAGTTATTGTATTCATACAACAGTGAGTCTGTTAATTTTCCTTTTTTTCAGATAGGAAAAGAGCAGACCCCCCTGATTTTCACAGGTGTGATAAGAAGCAGTGAGAAATGCAATAAAGTTCCTTTCTGCATTACTGGCCATTTGCCCAGTAGCTTTTCATGCAACTGCTTGTTTATTACTCTGATTTGGTTGCAGTTTCTTTGTATATACCATAAAGAGAGTTACTTGAGACATGCAGAACAGAGAACATAAGGGAATTTCAGAGAATTCAGCAGTCCCCTAATCCTGGTAACTTTATCATTTCACAGCTAAAGGACTTTAGCTTTTACTAATTTTTCTTTATGATGTATGCGAGGGGTTTTTTTAAAGTGATAGATATAGTAGAGAAAATAAATAGACATGTAAAAACTTAAAGCTTACTGAGGGTAGAAAGTTGTGTGATAGACTAACAGAGGTGAATTTTTACAGGAGCAAATACAAGTTTCCCAAGTGTATTAGGAGGACATTGGTTATATGACCAAAAAAAAAGCCTTTTAATTGAAAAATGGCTTGTAAGGTGTTTAGTTTAATCCACACATGACCAGCTGAAGGAAGATTATGCAGTGAGTAATGGCCTCTTAGGATTGCCTGAGCAAAGGCTCACACTGGCAGTCAGGACACCTATTGTAGGACTGGCTCAGGTCTGCACCCCGAGGCTGGGCATTGCATTTCCAGCTTGCATTTCCCCCCAGCCTTGGCTCTATCTTTTCTATTTAAGATATAGATGTATTTTAAGTCAGATTCCCTTTGATGAAGTGCTCTTGCTACGCAGTCATCATCTCTGCTTCTGAAATAACATTTCATTACATCTGCCTGGGTGAGGGGACTCTCTCAGACTTCTAATTTAGCAGCCGTTTGAGACATTTGTGGGGGGTTTTTTTCAGCGTCAATGATTTTTGATTGGAGCTGAATTTCCAATGCAATCAGAGAAATATTCTAATGTGCTTTGCAGTGTGTATTAACTTAGCTGGAGTAACTGCTCTCCAAACAAGTTGCCCAGCCAGGAGCTCCGAGTGCTGCTGTGAGGATGAGGGTTTCACCAAGCCCTTGAGCTTCAGGGAGCGGGAGAGGCTCGCGTTGTTGTTTGCTTCCCTCCTTTGGAATTCAGAGTTACTGCTCCCCAGTGCAATCCTGAAGGAGCAGTGACAAAGCTGACATTATCAGCCGCGGAGGGATGTGCTGTGCTGGTTCGGTCCAGGTCTGTCCGAGGGGAAGGGACTTGCTAATGAGCAGTGAAAGGAGGAGCAAACACACGGTGCGCTCTCCGTTCTTCAAACTAGGTCAGTCCTCATTAGGCAGCATCTTCATATGCCACAGAACACACAAACCCCAGAGTGCAATCCTGCTTTTCTGAGTACAAACGGACCCGTGTTAGTTCTGTGGATGTGAGAACCTACATTGTACTCTTATTTTAGCACTAAAGTTTGCCCAGCTCCTGCAAAATGCTGGATGTTAACTCCTTGGAAAAGTTTATGACTTGCCTTCGATTTAATGTCTGAAGCCCCGCGATCCTGATTAGGTTTTGCAACAAGCATGTGCAAATTCCCCCAGGAGTGTTTCAAATGGCATTCCCGTGCTCGCAGCCCTTGGCTGCTCATCAGCGTTCAGGAGCGCTCTAACATTTCAACAGCTCCGGCAAACTTGCCCAGCCTGACTTGCTAAGAGCAAACTGCAGCATTAAAGCTTCATTTCACCCGAGCTGCGGGCTTTCACATGCCCCTTCGTGCCATGAGCCCTTTGGAGCTGAAGCTGCACCTGCTCCTGAGATGCTCACTTTCCATCATGTGCTAGTTTTGCTTTGTGGGGCACTTGAGAGGAAACCCCTGGAGTGATCCTGAGGAGTAAAATGTCAGCAAGGCTGGCATCCATATGCTTTTAAGCCAGCAGCAACAGAGCCGGCATCTAATGTGTTTCTCTTCCTCGGTACTTTGTTTGCTGTGTTTATTTTATTTTATTTTTTTAAGCAAAGAAACCTACTTGCAAAAATCCTGCTACTGTTGGTGTAGACCTCAGTTTGTGCTTCACTGCCTTGGACCTGTGACTGGAGCCTCTCTAGGTCTGCCAGTTGTGAAATAGGGAGGGCACTTCTACCACATTCCAGCTGGGAAAAGCTTTGATAATACAAATTTTCCATCGTATTGGATCAGTCTTGCCTTTAGGTGAGAGAAGAAATCTGTGTGGGAACTATTCCCTCTTCAACTTTCTACTTGCTCCAACATTGTATTTTAAAACGTGTGGGCATTTAGCAAGTCTGTCATCCCATGCCATGTATAGATCAGTGTTGTTAATAAATATTAACAAATATTATTATTAACAAATATTCTAGAGTTTGGGCAGAGCAGTGAGAGCGTGGCTTGTGAAGGGAATGCTGAGCATCTGAGTCCTGCCTGGTCCCCGTGGGTTTGTCAGGAACGGTGTGATGCACAAAGAAACACCTTTCTCCCTGGCTTTGTTAGGCAGGAGGCTCCTGAAATCACAGTGCTCATTAAAGAGGTCATTACAGTGGGAGTTAATTCTGCACCATCTGCTGTGTAACACTGTGGTAGTGTTTTACAACAGATGTAGAAATTATTTTTGTGATTTGTGTACCACCAGCACCTTTTCCCCCTGTGCACCTAAAGATCCTTCCCCCCACCTCCCTTGTTTGCAGCACCCTTGATTTAGATCCCCACGATCTGCCTGTGGATCTCGGGTCAGTGTAACAGGTTTCCCCCCATGATAGCTGAATGTGTGCCTCGTTCGTGTGCTCCTTTCACACCTGCAGTGGAATTAAACTTCCCTGCTCCTGGTTTGTGCCACAGCCACCAAAGATCTCAGAGAGGCAGATGCTTGAGTGAAAGTAAGAAGAGGTGTCATGGGCTGGGTGGGGTGTCTCCTGGAAAGCCACAGTCCCTTTGCCCAGCCCCTGGGAGGTTCTTGGGGGGAAGCTCCATCATCTCTGGAAGAGAAATCTGGTTCAGACAGAGGCTTTAGGAATAGCAGTTGTCACTCCTGTTTCTCAGGAAATGCACATAGACACACAGCAGTGAAACAGCCAATGCTTTCACAGCCTCTTTCCTCCCAGGCTCTCAGAGTGTTTCACACTCTCTTTCAGTGAGCTCTGAATCCCCATGATGAGGTGATTCATGGTAATTAATTATTTTGTATCTCTTTTCTAAACAATTGGTAAAAGTGAGGTCTTGATTACCCTCTGAGAGGCTTTGAATCTCATCTGCTGGCCCTTTTGATCACATTTGGTTGCGTACTGAAGAGATTATGTCTTTTAAAAAGTTCCCACTCACAGGTTCAAATATTCCCTCAATGTCAAAATACCGATTAAAATAACTCAGAAACCAAATATATAGGTTTGATAAAATTTCCAAAGAGCCTGCAGCTCTACACCAGCTTCTCACAGACCTGCACAGAAAAGAATACAAATAATTGAATAGTAAATACATCTGGATTGGCTGCTGACGTTCAAATATCAATCCATTAGTAACAGCCCCTTTCAATGTATTGTCAGTCTGTAGCAGTTTGACAGCCTGAGTTACAGTGCTGGGATTGGTGCCAGCTTTTCTTCTGGGGCCGTGGTTGGGAGGTAATTCTGTACTAGCCATGAATTACTGCTCTGTCACCCACTCCTACTGCAGTATTTCATATTAATGCATTTCCCAGAGCACCGTGTCTCAGTGCAGCCACCCAAAATCAGTAAGCCATTAAGCAGAAAGGAATCTTCTCCTGATATCCCAAGGCTGAAAACCCCTGAGCAGAGGCAGGAGTGTCCTTGTCCCAGCTGAGAATCCAATGCACTGTGCCAGGCCTGGACTCACACATGGACAGAGTACAGACTCTTTGATGCTGCCCCAAGGTTTATCCCCTGCTCCTTTCTCAGGCCCAGGGAAGGCAGAAAGAGGCACAGAAGCCCAGGCAGGTCCCTGCTGTTGAATTTGCTGCTGCTGCTGTTATTACATTTGATTTGTCAAGCACCAAGCAGGTTCCTTTATACTGTGCCAGTTGTTGTCTTGAGTTTAAGATCTTTGTGCCCCCTCTCTGGCTGTACAGCCTTTGCTGGTGCTTTCAGGTGGTGTTTGTAGTCACACTGACAGCAAATACCATTGCAGCATGTGATCCTTGCCAAACCACTGGGCACTAATGCATTGGAAGGTTCTGAGGAAAAGATAATTTATGGGCATGGTTTCACTTTGTTTTTCCACTTGGGGCTGGTCTGAAAGCTTGTCCTTGTGAGGTATCTGATGGATTTTAAGGAAAGAGAGCAATGCTGGGTTGGAGTACAGAGGTGAGACCTGGTGGTCTAGGATGTGGAATGGCTGTATAGAGTGTGGAAGGAAGTGAATGATAAGAGGACAACCTTGGAAGAAAGCTGGAGAGGAAAGGCTGGTCAGAGAAGGTGCTCAGAGGAGAGGCTTTTGCAGGAGAAAGGTGAGGATCATATTTAATATATGATTGAGCGGCTGGCTCACAAAATAAATAACCATGAAAAATAAGAGTTGTTGAAGGAGGGAGTTGAGCCTTTATGCTTCTATGTGCCTTTTGGAAAATATCTTGTTTCATGAGTCCTTTCCAGCAAGAACAAACCTGTTCCCCCCCCAAAGCCCCTGTGTGGCTGCAGAGCTGTGGTGGCAGGGGAGCCACGGGCAGCGTGCCTGTCCAGCCCTTCACTGGGGCTCCAAAGCACAAGCTCTGCAGTCACGGATCTGCATTACAATATTCTCCCTTTTGGCTCTGGGCCGTTCCCAACAGCACTGTAAATAATGCAGCAGGACTGTCCATCTTCATCACAGCAGGCACAGTGGAAAGACGTTGGAGGGAACTGGGAACTTGCTTTTTGTTTTTTTTTTTACTGCTTGTGAGACTCACAGGAATGTGTCTTTTTTGTATGTGTCCGTAGTCAGTAAGGTGGGATGTCATATTCACCAATATTTTTAATATGGGAAATGGAGTTGATTGTGTTCCAGCCTTCTTAGGAAAGGTCTAATCTGATTTCACCCACCTCCTGTTACTGTGTTGATTCCTGTAAGGGGAAAACAGGGTAAGCAAAGGATGGCGTTAAATCAACTGTGAGGATCTCTACAGGGCTTTTAAGAGCTTGGGAAGAGCTTTTCTGCAGTGTAATTCAATTGAATCCTACACAATATATTTGAAAATAATTTACTCCTTTGTGATTCCAGGACTTGGAAATCACATCCTTGTGTCCTGCTCTAATATGTATTGATCTACAGTTATTCCAGGGAGGGCAGTTTATACCTGCAGAAAGCTTGTCTACGTTAACCTAATTAAAATAAAAAACAAATCCAAACAAACAAGCAAACAAACAAACCCCCTTAACAAGCACAACAAAACAATTCCAGACCTTTTTTCCCTTTGTGCTAATTACAAAATTTTCCCTTCTTGTGTGTAGAGCTCTGTCCCTTCCCATTGGGATTTTTGGAACCCTTCCAAATGTCCTGTAACATGATGAACTTTCTTCATGTGAACTTCCAGCTTATGCTGTCAAGCATCATGTTTGTATTGGTAACACCATGAATTTACCTGTTGGGTTTCCCAGTGAAGTCCTCACTTGCTCTATAACTGGGAGTTTCTTAGGGGGAACCTGCCCACAGGTGCTGTGAGAAAGTGAAAATTACTGAAGAAAACACACACATATGTATACATATATAAATGTATATGTTTGTGTATAGAACAACTGGAGAAACTGAACTATGTAAAAGATTCTGCAGGGGAATATCCCATGTATTTGGTGCTTTCTGGTGTATTTGCATGCTGCAAATAGAACTCTGCTGAAAAACACAGAGAAACATCTGTTAACTTTGAGGGGGTGGAGGAGCAGTGGGTACCTCTGAAAGACGCTGAATGTGTTAGAAAAACAAGTTGGTTAAAAATATTTTCCATCCTAAACCAACTGATTTCCACAGCAAATCTTGTAGCACTTGAGTGAATTGATCTGGTTACCTGATTATTAAGTCTCTGGGAATGTAGAACTGGGCTATTTTTGCCTGTCTTACCTGTCTTGTAGACTGAGTTTAGGAGAGGAAAATAAACTTCCTAGATTTTTTGATTCCTACTTGATTTTAAAGTTTCATGAATTATAAAGTAAAATTACAAGAAAAGCAAAACGATTTTGAGCATCTGCAGAGGAAACTGCAGTTGTGCAGATACCAAGTGAGCAGCTCAGTATAAATCTGTGCTCAGCCAGCAGCCTCCCCCATTGAGTGGTCAGGCAGGTCAGAACTTCTGTGATAAACATACATTGAGCATTTTCTGCATCTCATTCTGCATGTAGTTCTAGCTCTTCTAAAGAAGGTATAGTGTTATGAGCCCTTAATGTATGAAGTTCCTCAAATGAAATTTTATATACTGCTAGTTTCAAAAAAATCAGAAAATGTAAAACTTGGTATGACCAGGCAGTATTCTTAGCCTTTTTTATGGCATCCTTCCTTTGAATGCCACTTGAATATGCTCTGTGTGAGGAATAATACAAAGCAAGGTGAAGCATACTATTTTAATTTATAATTCTACATTTAGGGAGGACTCGAAGAGCTGAAGGCTGGGAGCCCTGCCCTGTGGCACGGCTGGGTCTGCTCAGCTGTGGATAAACCAGCTGTGGATCCTTGCAGAGAGTAATCCTTGTTGTGCAGTGACCTCTACAGCTCGAGGGGAGGCAGAGGCTGCTTGGGAGCTGCTTCTCACTGGCACCTGCAAGTGTCCAGAGCAGACCCCGGGGCTGCCAGGCAGAGCTAAACCTGGATCAGCCTGTCCCCCTCTCGTTCTGAGTGGCAATCGTGAGGCAGCTCCCCTGTGCCAGGGACATCGGCGCGGGAAGAACCCCACAGATGCGTTCTTGATGAGACCTGTTATAAAAATGACCACCCAAATGACACCAAATCATGCAACAAAGGGCAGTTTATTTTTGTAAATACGAAAATCCCAGAGTAACCAGCGCTGGGTGCACCGCAGAGTCCCCGCTCTGCCAGCAGCACCCCCTTAGAGCTCGCAGGCTCTCTGTATATACATTTAAAACATACATATTCTTTTATTTCTTGTTAAATGATCAGCCATGTGGCTCCTCTCTCAGATCCTGCTCGGCACTTTTAGGTAATTAGTTCTTTTGCGTGATTAACTTAATTGTTAACCTGTGGTCTGTATCTTTATTTATCTTGGTTTGAAGGTACTTCCCTCTTACCTTAATTTGCGTCTGTCTCCCCATTGTGTTGAGTTACTCAGCTTAGCTTTGTCTTCATTGTATCTCAGAAAGGCTGCTCAGCTATTTAACTTGAGTTCTCTTCTTTTAAAACATCAGGTCTTGCATTGTCAGTCCCCATATCTTTTTAGGCCTTCCCTGCATCCCCTACTCGCTCTCTGATGTTATTTCTTTACTGCATATTTCACAACGCCCAGATGCATAAAAACATGCCTTGTCATATTTTTAACACGAGTTAAATCAATGTTTCTCACAAACCTGGCAAGGGAAACCTGAAAATGTAGAATGATGGCCAAATGTACAAACTTCTGCATGTGCAATGTGGAATTCCAGGCACAGCTACTCCAGTAGTTTAGCTGTGGGTTGTTCTACTTGAAATTATTTCTACTAATTGCTCGGTTTTCTTTGTTATGTCTTCTTTTATTTCCTGTGCAAATCATATCTTCTGGTGGGGACTAGTGCTGTTGATAAGCAGAGATTTCTCCAATAGAAAATCCACCTGTGCAGAGGGGATTGCTGTTCTCTAGACCATGATAATATTAGGAATGGATTAAAATCAGAGCCCTGGTGCACTGAGTGCTGCCACGTACTCTGAGACATCATCCCTGCTCCAAGCAATTTGTACTGTCCCACATGGGTCATCTCCACATGGTGAGGACAAGAGTTTTCTTCTCTCTCTGCAGGATGGGCAGGGAGCAGCTTGGCCAGATCATGCAGGAAGTCTGGGACAAGGACAGTTTTTAACTGAGCTGTTGAACTGCATCAGAGCCTTGGAAACCTCAGCATTGTCCTCTCTCTCAGACATCAGGTTTGAAAGTCTCCATAATTACAAGCCAGTGAAGACTAAGATGATCTTCAAAGGCTTTAGCAGACTTTTCAATATATCCAAGGGAGGTGTAATTGTGTTCTGCTTGTGGAATAAGTTTCTCTGTTCCAGGCTAGCATGGTCACATAGGGTTACAGGGAAAAGAGTGTAAGGGGTGTTAAAACCAATCCCCCTGCTCTAACAGTCTGATTTTCCTGTGCCACCCCTTCAGACTGTTCTGCTCTCTTGGCCCACACAGCCTCTGTCAGTAGGTTTGGGGATGTTTGGTCATGGATATGCCTGTCCAAGTAGGTGTGTTGACTAAAACCCGATGTTTGCCTCCTCCTGCCTTGTTACCTCCCCCGTTCTGCATGGTGCTGGTGGTACTTGGGTGCCCTGCCACATGTCACTGCCCACAGAACACCAGGCAAGCTGTCCCACAGCTCGGATACAGCAGATCCTGGAACTGCAGCGATCCTGCCAGGGCACCCAGCACGGAGGGTGGGGCAGGGCTGGGTGCTGTGCCTGCTGACACCTGGCTCAGGCTGAGTCTCACACACTTGTGCCTGTCAGGCAGCATTAGCTGGGAGCAGCTGCTTCCTAATATCTTTCAAATGCCTTTGGAACAAAGCCTGGAAGTTCGGTAACAGGGAGACAAATGGCTCTCAGAATGGCACTCCTGCTCTTTCGTGCTTCTCTCTGAATGACTGAAAACCAAGCTCGATGTGCTGTTAGTCAGAGAGGGAAGGAAACTGGCCTCCCACGAGCCATTTATTCATCAGGTGAGAATGTGGTACCTCATCTTGCAGGTAAAGCCTCGAGAGGGTGATTTATCCTGTGGATGGTGCCAAGCAGTGGGCACCACAGCCTGCTGGGTTTCTTCCCCAGGAGCAGCCTGCTCAGTCCACAATCACACAGATTTGCAGGATGAGAGGGAGTGAGCCTGGTTTGTGTCTTCCCAAAACCACAATTACCATTTCAGCATAAACACTGCTTTTTGCCTCCACCAAAATCTGCTTAAAAACGTGTCAAAAGCAAAAGAAGTAGCAAAAGTAGTGGAAATCAAAGGTCATACCTGATGTGTATGAAATGTTACCTGCTTGTGCAGAGCTCCAAGCGTGCTCAGCACCTCTCAGTTTCAGAGCTCCATTTTTCATTCCCCAGAACAAAACAAGCATATTTTTCACAAGGCAGATAGAGCAAGTAAGCAAGAAAAGAGTCTGGTGAAGCAAATGTTTGATATAGTCAAGGGCTCAATTATGCATCAGTGGATTCAATTTATAGAGCAGAGAGCATCAGTTTTGGAGAGAGCCAGTCTCCCACACGGAGCACTGAAGCACATGCTGACAGAATGAATTAAGCAGAGTGCTAGCCAGAAGTCACTTCTCCCAAAAGGTAATTTGATTCAGTCCTGCAGAAATTAGACTCCAGAAGTGGAATATTTTACATCACTTGCTTGAAATCACTCGGAACAGGGAGGGGAAAAAAAAAAAAAAGGTGCCTGTTTATCACTGGCTGGCTTGTTTTGTGTTGGAAACTCTTCCTTGGATACAAGTCTACGTCTCCAGAAGCAGCTGAGTGAGAGGACACCCCTGTACTTTTGGTTTACACAATCTCAGCATACTGGACTATGCCAGTGATAAATTTTTCCCAGGTGTGTTTTGACACAAGTGAGGAGTTTGTGTCACATCTGGATAATGCAGGTGTTATGTAGGGCCAAAGAGCACCACAAGTTCATCTTTACCTACTTCTCTTTCTTACAGGACCAGGAAAATCCTATGTGTGAGGAAGTGATGGAGTTCATCCTCATGCATTGCTGCAATGCATGGAGTGCCAAGCACCATAAACTATAAAAAACAGCACTGAGGGTCCAGAATGAGGCCAGTTGCATTTCTCTTTGCTGTGTGACAGCAAAAGCTGTGCTCTGCCTACATGTGATCCTATGAAATCCATGGGCCTTTTCCTTGGTTGTTGCAGACAACCAAATCTTGGCTTTCAAGTATTCCTGTGTGGGCTTTGTACGTCTGAACTGGTGAGGTTTGTTCCCATTTCTCCTCTGACGGAAGGAGGGTTGTCTTTCAGAGCCACCTGTCAGATTTGGAGAGTTCTCCTTTTCTATTGGAAAACCTTTTATAGAAGCAGGATGCACCAAGCAGCCAAAACCTGAAGGTTTTTCCTTCAAATGCAGGAGAGTGGAGAGTTTGCAATCAGGCTGTCTCAGCCCTTCGGTCCTTGAGGTCCCACCTCAGAGCCTGGATGATGAACCACTGGTTTGGTGCCAAAGGAAGGGAAACAACATGCATTTAACCTCTGGTGTGTTCTGCTAGAGAAGCTGCTATCAGCTCCTGCCAGCTGATTGTTGTGGCGAGCCCCCAAGGCACCACACACACCAGCAGCGGGCTCTGAGTGAGCTCCGGTTTATTCGAAACAGGGGCTTTTATATGGTCGGGACAGGATGTGATGGGTTGTTTTTGTAGGGCCTTCCTTAGTAACCAGGGTCAAAATCTAGGAAGTGTTCCATCCCATCTCTTTACGTAATCAGGTGTATATGAGGCGAAGGGGGAGGTGTTCTTTTTCTCTCTTTTGGTTTCTTTCCCTTCTCGGGCTAGCACGCTGACAGGCTCTCGGTGTTTAGGCCTGGCTTATCTGTGTTAGGCCAGACCTGCTCCGAGGGCTGTTTGCCTGGGCCGGCAGCAAAGGTTAAGAATCTGCTTTTCCTAAGGAAAGTAGTGAGTTTACTATTGTGTTTGTTACTTACTGAGTTAATTTCTGAGTTTAGATTGTATATATTTGTTTGTCTCCTTTCCCTTTTTGTCTCCCTCTCCCCTTTCCCTTCCCCTTGTCCCTTANGCAGCAGCGACAACGCAGAATATGAGAGACTAACAAAAACTGGTGTCAGAAACTTTTAAACGGTCCATAGCACCGTGCATCTCTGTCAGAGAAAGGCCAACACCACTCCGAGGAGTGGTAAATCTTTATTTTCCAAGGCAAGCCCGATACTGCGCCTCTCACGAGGGCGTGGTGAACTCAGTGCTCCTTCCAGGCTCCTCCTCGTATGCCCACCTGGTGAAATGCTGTTTCCAAGCTTCGTATCCGTCGCATTCCCCGCCAGCCGATGCAGAGGTGAGCAATCAGAGCCAGTGGTGGGGAAGGACTCTCTGTTCTGTGGCTTTTCCCAAGCCTCACCCACCCATGTAGAAAAGGCTTGGAGATGCTTTGGATCTCCTCCAAAACACAGTTCCTCAGCTTCTTCTTCCCTCCATGATGAGTCAGCTGCTCCACCTGAGGTCAGTAAGAACGTGTGGACATCAGACCTTATTTTCCTGTGGCCTGAGCAATCTGCCTGGCACACGGTCTGAGGGTCAGGCCATTGCAGTGAGCTGGGCAGGGTGTTTTGCAGCTATTTTTCACTCCCTTGTTGGCAGGGCCCCAGGCTACTGCGGCTCACTCCATTGACTTTTTCACTTGCAATTTCAATTTTCTTTGCATGAAAGCTCAATCTATCACAGGCAGCCTTTCCACTGGCCCTTAATTCTCACTGACTGGCTGATTGACTGGTCTCCCCTGCTGCAGCACTTTGAAAGTTAATAGGATTACTAGAAATGCAAGAAACAGCTCACATGGTGACTCTAAAAAAAGCCCCAAAAAAGGAAGGAAGGAGGTGATGGCCAATTTGTCAGGATTCCTACAGTGAGTGAGTTCACCTCCTGTGAGTTATCCCAAACTGCCTGTGACTGGTGGCAGCCTTAGTGGAGCGATTGTCATTTTGATTGACAGCTCTACAGCAGAGTATAATGGAGCTGGTCTAAATTAAATGAAGATGCAGTGACAGTGGTGGCTCAGGGCTCTTGGCAGGGAACATCCAAACTGCACAGCAAGTGTGGGGGCCAAGGCTGGCCTTGAGCACAGCCCTGCCAGCAATTCCTCACTCCCTGCACATGGGAATGGGCTGTGGTGTGTCAGACAGACTCAAGAGTCCTTTGGGGCCACCATGGACTGAAGGTCCTGCCTGCAGTGCTGAACAGGATGGGTGTATCCTGCCAGGTGTGCATTTAGTCTGCTCTGCAAACAGCAAAACACCCCACTGCAGTCCTGGGCTTACACTGACTACAGGGGGCACAAGGAAAGATAAAAGGACTTACTGTGATACAGGCCCCCTTTTAGTCTGCACAGCAGTCTTAGGCACTCTTCTGTGCTTTGCTATCGTTGCCTTCAGACTAAAGAAGACAAAAGCTGTGTAAAGGACAGGGATGTTTCCCATTGCTTTTCTCTTCTGAGTGACAATTGCAGAATTGTAGGTTGCATCCTTTTTTACTGGATACTGAGGAGCAGAGAAGGCTTATGTGTCTTCTGCCTTGGGTTGAAGAGAAACTTAATTCCTGTTTCTCCCTGAACTCCCCTTCAGCTCCTCCTTCTCCATGTGCCCTACTTCTTCTTTACCATTCCTGTGAAGGGCAGGCTTGGGTGCTGTAGACAAATCTGGTTACTGGTTCTCTCTACCTGGTTCATTCTGTTATGAGCCATGGGAAGGTGAGAAGTGGGGAGATGCTCTCCAGGGAGGGAATATATGAGATAGTTATAAAGTGAAGATGCTCCAAAACTACCGTTCCTGAGGGTTTGAGAAGAGTCATAGTGCCTCCTGTTATATTTTACTTCCATAGGGCTCTTCCTAACATTTCAAGTATTCAAAATACTCAAACATTTCTGCTTTCTCTTTCTAACTCTCTGTGCTGTAGTTCTCTCTCAAGGCAAGAAGGTCTTTGGAATCTGTTCTTCGAATGCTCCTCACTTGGGTTATAATCGTCTTTGAAGTGCCTGTGGGGCTCAGTGTTGCCTGACAGGAATGGGGTGTGGGGCACAGCCCACATCAAAGTCTTCCCTGTGGCAAACACAGGGGTGTTCGTGTCCCTTTGGTGACATTGGCACTAAGGGCAAAGGGTAAAGCTGAAAGACAGCATTGCTCACAGCCCCAGGGGGATGTGTCTGTGGTGGGAGTTCCCAGGGAAGCAGCATCTGGGTGCCCTCTGCTCGGAATAAACAGAGGCAGAGTCCCCACTGCCTTCTTTCCCTCACAGAAACACTCAGCAGTTTAGTTTGATGGAGGGGAGAGGAGATTGATCATTTCTTTCTCAGCCTTTGCTGTGGAGTGAAGTGTTCTCTCGAGTCACCTCCTGCACCTGGAGGACATGTCACCACCAGCTTTTGTATCACTGAGGCTGCTCTAATTCTTTCCCTCTGATTTCATGGAAACACTTAGGTGTGGTCCCTGTGCTGCAACTCGTGCAGCTCCAAAGGCAGCTCTCTGTGTGAGATTTCCCACAGCCACATGAGCAGAGCTGTTTTCAGCTCCATCCCCTTCATGGAACACCATATGCCAGTCCCTGAAGTTGTGTATCCTCACATGGAAGAGGGAAAGTGTTCGTGGGGATGGCGGGTGTGGTGTGAAAACGTGGATAAGCAAAACTCCTGAGCCTGATAGTGGTAGGACATAATTTGGGAACTGAGTTCAGAACAGCACTTTTTAGACTCTGCATGAACAGGGTTTTGGTACCAGTAGAACAAGGTCTGTGTACTGGGGGGGAAAAAAATTGTTTATATTTTTACAAATACATCTGTCTGTCAAACTGAGAGTTGTGCAATTCGTGATTGGTCTAATTAAAATAGAATAAGATTGCCTTTTATCAAGTTGGTTTCCTGTGCAGAAATAAGCTTTTCTGGTTTAATCCTGTGCACAGGAATGGGGACAGTTGTAACCAACAAGACAGCTAAAATGCCAAAGCTTCTCTGTGTGAAAGAGGCTCACACCCCATTTTGAAGGTTCTTCTTCTATCTTCAATAGCAGTGTTAACTAATCAGGTAGTTCTTGCATAGATCCCCTCTCAAGGGGACCTTTCCCACTCTAGCTTTGTTATCTAAAGGTACTGAGGTTAAAAACAAACAAATAAACCAACCAGCTCATCTGCTGGAATAGTAAGTCAGAGAACAGTCATCTTTTGCAATGCACAGCTCTCATAGGAACCATATTCTTTTCATTTATGAATAGGCAGACAAGGATGGATTTAGAAAAAAGATGCCAGCTGTGACAAAGTGAGAGAGTCAAACACAGATGGTGAAACTGAGCTTCATTAATATTTTTATTAGGGTAAAGAGGCTGCATGGAAAAGTTCGTGTAGTTTCAGGGCAAAATGATATCTATAGGCTGCCTTTTACACAGAACAAAAAGAGTCAGCTTTTAGTCTTGCTAAGTTAACAGTAAAGGCAAAAGAAAAGCTAAGTCTCCAGGGAGGCATACAGTGTCTGCAGATATATGCCTGGAGCTGAACAGGTTTCAGAGGCACAAACCAAAGCCAAAGGGCTACCACAGCCCTGCAGGTTGTGTGGGGTGATGCCTCCCCTTTACAGGCTGATTTCTCACAGCTCCATTTGAGGGGGGGAAAAAAAATCCCTGTGGGCAAACCTAACTTTGGAAGGAAAAACCAGAGTGATCCTCCCAAACTGGAGTTAAATGCTCAAAGCAATAGGCACTGGTCCAAGCTGAGCGTGGAAAGCCAAGTGAGAGATGCAGAGAGAGCCTGGAATTTGCAGCCCTGGAATTTGTGCTCCAGAGCTAAGCAGTGTTGGGCAGGATGTGTCCCTGTCTCAGCCCCAGCTGGGTCTGCAGTGCAGCCCAGCCCTTGGGTGGGCTGGCAGGGGGCAGAGCTGGTGGTGCCAACAGCCTGGCACAGCCCCTCACACCCCCCAGCTCCAGGCAGGGCTGTAATTGCTCCGTGGACACCCCAAACCAGCTGATCAGCCTTTCCTTCCCCTGCTTTTTGTTTAATTTGTATTCAATTTATACTGTCTGTAAGGACTAATTTCACTGCCATGTGTGTGGGACCTTCTTTCAGGGCAGTCAGAAACAAAGACACCTTAAGGAAACCTCTAATAGAAAAGCATGTATTTAACCCCTGTCTCCAACCACACCACCAGTCTTGAAATGGATCACATTTTGATTCCTGAACCATTTCTGTGTCCAGAAAATGGCTGGGGTTTTATTTGGTGTCCTGGATTTTTGTTTCCTTGAGCCCTTATGATCCAGAAACAACAGGAGTATTTCTTTTTTGGTAAGCAGAAGGGAGGAAACTGATTTTATTATGCCTGGATGTGCAAGGCTGGCGAATTTTCAATCTGCAGAGCTTCTAGCAATGCTCTAATGACATTTATGGGGTTTTTTTTTTGCCTTGCTGACCTTATGAAATGTATGTTAACAGTGTAAGAGGATTTTAAAAGGGTACACACCGCTTATTAAATATCTCCAAAGACTAACAGCAAAACAGTTTGCCTTGCCAGTGAAGGTTGCTTCTACCAAGATAAATTGATTTGCTTTCAGAGATGGCAGAGTGATTTTTTGGTGTCTGGTTTATGGTGATGGATTGCACTTTGAGTTGCTCTTTGTGTACCCATGTGTGCTTTCTGAAATGGAAGGACAGTTACACTGAGAAGTGAATTTGTGAGCTTTATTTCTTCGGGGGGGGAAATATCCCGGACAACTCTGTTTCCTGTCAAACACTGAGATTTTTCCAAGATCCCTCAAAAACTCTGCTCTCTTGGAAATAGAGCAAAACAGTGAAGAATCTCACATTTAAAAACTGGCACAGTGAAAGGAGGTTTCCAGCTGTGGCACATGCTGATAACATCTTGTAATGTTTTTGAGCAATTCCTCATGAGGTCCTGAATCATGTTACAAAACCATCCACTAGGAAGAATAGGACTAAAGGTCTGAAGAGGTTATGAGCCATCTGAAAAAGCCATGTCCAGCTCTGTACCCAGTATAATTGAGCCTCAGGAAGTGCTGGAAAATTTTAGCTCAGGAGTTGACAGGTCCTAGGAAGCTTTCCTAGCACATTTGGAAAAGAAACTGTTGAAGACCAAAAAGCACTGATGGTCCCAGATGGGCCAGGAGTGATTGGAATGGTTCCTATTGGCTCATCGAGTGGAAATAGTTGTTCTACAGCAGATTATGCTCTTCCTGTTACTGGTTTAAATCCAGAGCTTCACTCCAATGGAAAGGGAGCAGGTGAGACGGAAAGGAAGCCTCGTGGATTTGCCCTGCAATAACTCCCTCTATTTCTGGTGAGTTTTTAAGGCTCCAGGCAGGGTGAGAACTTGCAGTGCTGCTGGAGAACTCCCCCCAGCTGGGGTGCTGTGTCTGCAGTGGCAGCTCATCCTCCTCACAGCCCTCCTGGGTGTTGCCACATCTGCTGCAGCAACGCTTTCCCAACCAGCATTTCTGACCTTGGATCACACCAGGCAAGTCCTGGCTGGGAGTTCAATGGAATTGTGCCCAAGGCTGCCTTTGTGAGCCAGCTCTGGCCACTGCCTGTGGTTCCTTTCAGTTCAGCAAGACTTGGAGAGCAGCTGCTGGCAGGGAACTGGCATCCAGCTGCTCAGGGAAGAGGGGGGAGAGTAGCAGAGCAGTTCTAGTCATTCTAAGATAGAATTGTCCCAGGAGATAGTGCTTTTCAAACACTTTGGAGCAGCAAGCAGCTGGACACCTGACTCCTGGAAAATACAGTTTCTGCTGTTATTGTGTCTTTGAGGGCAGGACAGGGAAGAATCTGTCACTTCTTTGAGGTCAATCTTTAAACTGTCATTGTTTCCATGGCCGAGACTTCTAAATATGCCTTTTGTTCCCACAGCAGCTCAGATTAGCAGTATCTTCTTTTAGGGAGCTTTTTTATTAAAAAAAAAATAAATGCTCTGGTTTGTTATTTTTGCTGTAGACATCATGTAAGCGGAAGATGATGGGTTTTGCATGTCTGGAGTGAGACTTCACTTAAAAATTTTGTTCAGTTACCCAAAATAAATCCTGGATTCAGTTTTTGCCTGTCCAGCTAAGGAAGTACCTTTGTTAACTCTAATAATTGTTGCATATTTTATTAGTCTGTCAGTTGCATCTAATGCAGTCTGTCTTATTTCACTCCACAAGCTGCATACTGGGTAGAAAAAGGGACATGGATAAGTCTTGTGCTTGAGAGGAAATTTTTTAACTTGTGCATGTTCTCCCTCCCAACTGATCCCCCACTTTTTCTTTATCTGAGCTGCAACGTGACTGATCCACTGGGACCAAAGTCAGCAGAAATGCCTCCGTTGGCCTCGCTGGGCACACAGGGGAGGGACGTCTGTGGCATCTCTTTCTTCCACAGCCTCTCTTGTTCTATTTTACCAAAATCTCCCTTTGGCCATAGCCTTCAGGGAAAACAGCACTAACAGCATTTTCATGGGGGTAATCTGTGGCCACATCAGCTCAGTGTGTCCTCATGTGCTTCTCCATGGCCCTCCAGCCCTTCTTCCTCCTTGTCCCACTTTCCCTCCCTTTCTCACGTCAAAATGGGAAGCTCCAAAGCACTTAAACTGTGCTTTCCATGTATTAAGGCAAGGATCAGGATTTTTTTAAGAGCCATTAGTGGAGGAGCAAGGGAGTCCTTTGCAGGGGAGAGGAGTGTTCTGGGAGACCTTTAGTGTATTAAGGGGTGGTGTGGCACCCTTTGCATAGTGAAGGAGGGTGATGCTGCAAACTGTCCCACCTATGTACCCCATGCCAGGCCTCTGCCATCAGGGGGCAGAGGGATTCTTGTGCCCATCTTCTCTGGCCTCCCAGGCACGAGCTGAGTGCCCTGTGGTGCCTGAAGCCAAGCCTTGGGCCAGGCTTCTGTGGTGCTTCCATTCCTGAGTGCACATCTGGGCTGCCCTGAACACCGCTCTGCCACCCTGCAGTGTTCCCTTTGGCTGCCAGAGTAGCTCAGTAAAGTCATGGTGTTTGCTCCAGACTGTAATGACACTTTCCTGCTGCCCTCTGTACCTGCCAGGGAGGCAGAGTTGGCAGGCAGAGCCACTGCACTTCTTTCTCCCAGGCACACTCAGTCCTGAGCTGAGGTTTGGCTCTGCTGTGAAACACCCAAGGCAGCTGGCCATAACCTGGGTCTCCTCAGCTGGTAAATGACCTTACCCCTGCTTTGCTGCTCCTCATATCCTGCTCTTTCCTGGCCTATATTGTTGTCATCTTCTCTACTTATATTCTGAATAAGCTGATAGAAGTTAAAGAAGGTGATTTTTCATTCTCACCTTTTTGTGTAGCAGTTCCAGTTAATGTACAACAGAGTACTTGTGTATCAAAGACAGACAGGCAGGAATGTGAGCAATAAACAGCAAAGCTCATTAATGCTCTGTATTTCCCTAATATGTGGATTGTCTTTCTCCTAACTATTTTTCCTTCTTCGAAGTTAATGAGTCTAATGTGGCAACAGGAGTTTATGATGGTGCTGCCAAGCCATATGTGTCTCAACCTCCACAGATTATGCACTGAGAAGGGACAGACATGTGACACTGAAAACATCATTCCAATGTGTTTGTTCTTCTGTAGCTTTGGGCCAGGATCAGTCTGAAAACATGTGGGTTACCAGTAACAGCACAGTAACTTGTCCTCTGGTCCTGCAAAGATTCCTGTGTGTTCTGGGATGTGGATGCAAACAGGTCTGTTGAATTCACCTGGGCTGATCACAGAGATAAGGAAGAACATGGGAGAAAATCCTGCAGGGCTGGGACCTTAAACCTGAGTGGAAGATGAGGATATAGTGACTGTAGCTCAGTCTCAGCTGGGCAGTGTCCTCGAGTACAGGGTGCTTTATAGGAAATTATGATACATTCATGGTGCTCCTTGTAACTCCAAACTATCTGGAGTCATTTCTGTACTGAAGAATATTTTCCCTTCTGGCCTTTTACCTTCTTCTGGCCTGAGTTCTAACGATCAGGATCTGAGATTGAGCATGAGGTTTTGAAATGAAGTGCCACTTACTCAGCAGATTGCTAGAGCTGTGATACTGATAGATGTTATTATTTTGGCTGTGCTGCACTGTCAGCACTTCCCATACCACGGATTTTTGTCTTGTGACCAGGATGTGCAGTGCCAGCTGAAACTCTTGGCAACTGAGTGGGCCACATTTGTGGGGTTTGGCACTTGTAGGTGATGATTTGGGGCTGGGTTTGAGCATTCCAGCTGACCATCTCAGTAAAACGTTCAGCTGTGACATGATTTGCAATTTTAACCTTTAGATTAGACTTTTTTTCCTTTTGTTTTTATGAAGCAGTGACTGCTCAGGAAGCTCAGAGCTGGTGTGTGAAGCTCTCTGGGATGGCACTGGATGTGATGACTGGCAGGATTTGTGACAGGGCTGTGTTGACTCCCTTGCCAACAACCACTGTTTGGTCACCTGTGTTAACTGTGCAGCACTAATGCACAAAGCTTGGGGCTTGCTGTGCTTTGGGCAGGAGATCTGTGAGGCTCCAAATGCTGCTGTGACCTGTGTGGTGACACCTGCCTTGTACAAGCACCTTGCTTTGGGTGGCACAGTGAAATCCTCTCCCACTGAGGGCCACACACCTCGCCCTGCCTTCAGTGGTTTGGCTTCCAGCTCTTGCTCCCTCACTGGTAGCACACTGCCCTTTTTATGTATCACCAAGCCACAGGGATGTAAATAAATACCTGTTTCCTTCTGAGTAGTTTGAAGGGATTTCTTGAAAAGCCCTGATGTAGAAAGTTGTTGAAGTCTGTGGTCTGTTTGAAGCATCTGTCTGGATCCTCACGGGAAGCTGAATTCATTCTTGCATACCTGATGTTTTAGCATATATATTATATTCATATAGCAATTTCTCTCAGAAATAGTTTAGAAGAGCAAATCACAGCTCTGGAATAATCATTCCAGCCTCAGTTGTGTTTTCTATTTATGTACCTGCTGCAGATGTTCCATCTGAAAATGCACAAAGCGTTTTCCTCGCCGCATTCACAGAGCTGTCCTTTCAGACCCTTTGCTCATGTTCTTCATCTTTATTGACGGTGCTGCATCTGGGCATGAGCTGCTTTTCATGGTTGGATGGAAGATGGTTATCTGGGCGTTTGTCATTTCAAACAGATCCTCTCTCTCTCTGTAATCAGTGGAGTGAATGTAGCTTTTACAGCCTCTGCCCTGTGTAACCACCCCCACCCCTTCGTGGCATTGCCAAGAACAGCTGGCCCAGTTCTGCTCTCTTTTGGGTCCTGGTGCATTAATTGGAGGCTGGATTGGGGCCAAAACGAGAGTGAAGAATTAGCTTTGTTTTGAGGTCAGTGCATCTAACCCTGCCCTCAGCACTGGCACTATCAAAGCTTTACCAATGGGTTTATTTTTAAAAAAGATGCAATCCACAATATATAAACAACAGATATAGAGTGTGCTTTATCATAGAACTATTTTAGAGATGCCTAGACAAGAGGAGAGTAGATTATTTCAAGGATTAGTCAAAGCATGAAGATTAAGCCAATGGAAACTAGGATGAATATTTGGAAAAAAATAATATCTGGCTCTTGCAGTCCAGTGGGACAGAGAGGAAATGGAAGGACTGTTGACTGGGTTATTTCAAAAGAGCTAAGAAATATATTTCATCCAGAACAATCTTTCCTTGATTAAATCACCCAAACCTTATTTGCCAAAGCAACCAAAGGCAAGAGCACTGAGCTCACGTTGCTGGGCCTTATTGCCTGTAATACAGGTATTCATCTAAATTACAGTCTTTAATCCCTTATGTTATTTTGAAAAGCTGTAGGATCTGTGTTAAAACACTCCAGTTTTCTTTGTGACTTTATCTTCAGAGGAAGCCTGCTCTAATTTCATGCTGAAAGATCATCAGTGGGTCTCTGCTGCATTGCACTGAAGTTGTTTTTCTGTTGTAATTTTATGTAATAATGGGATTGTAATGACTTTGCTAATAGACACCCAGGATGCAAATTGTCTGTTTCTCAGATTTATAATATTTTTCACTGAAAGAACAGCATAATGGAATCATCAAGAAGCTTTTGGAAAGTTCCCTGTTTCTCTCTGGTAATGTGTGCTTGCACTTACACCATGAGATCACTGAGACAGTCCTAGGAAACCAGATTTAGTGTCACTTCACAAAAGCTGTGTATTTGATAGGCAGTGTGATTTGTGGAAGAGTGCTCTAATCCCAAATGGAAATCCAAATGGGCTTATGGGCACTCTTGAACTTTCAAGGCTGCACACTTAATGATGATGGAGTTTCATTTTGCCTCCCGTGCTCCGTGGCTGAAGCTGCAGGGTTTAATGCTGCAAACATTAAAATCTGATGAAAGCCATTTTCCCATGGGGAAGATCTGTCTCTGGTACTGACCCATCATCCAGGTTTGGCCCTGGCTGGGTTTTTTTTTAGGGCAAGCACAAGGGTGGTGGGTTGAAGGTAAGTCTAGACAGAAAATCATTAGGAAAATGGGAATAGAGACCCCCAGGAATGACGAGTGCAAGTGTGCTAAGCTAGAATATCAGTGCTGGGTGTGCCTGTCATAAATGCAGCTAAACATCATGTTTTACTGGCATATATAGGGGCCAGCTACTCCCCTATACTGTTAGGTAAGTCATTCTCCAGTCTGGTTTATGCTTTCTCTGATTCACCATTTCTGTAAGGAACTCTCACTCACATCACACTTGATGTGATTGAAGAATTGTATGATTAAAGAACCATATTATTAAAGAATCATGTGGCCTTACTTTAAATTCCCAAAGAAATTCCCCAGAGCCATTTCTGTGTGAAAGCTGTCTTCCTTCTCCTTGGAGTCCAGTGCTCACTGCTGTGAATTTGGGTTTTTTCCTCTCTTCTGCTTCTACTTGCTCAGCTTTGACTCCCAGTGGCTGAGAACAACAAATGCCAATCCTCTCTGTCTTTGGGAGGCTATTCAGGTGGAAAAGGAACTGTGCTTTCTTTAGTTCCAGTGTCATTTGACTTTCCCACAGTCAGAAGGATTTCCAGGGGATTTGTTTCTTCCACTTCTCCCTGTGCCAAGGACGAGAGAGGTGATATTTTTATCTTGGCTCAGATCTTTCTATTTATTGTGTGCTTAAAACTCATAAGAGAATTGCTGGTCCTTCCTTCTGCCCAAGGCCTGCTGCAGCCTGGCCAGTAAATACCCTGAACTTTGCTCCTCAAACGCACATCTCTCAGGCTGTCAGCTCTTCAAGGCACAGAATTACAACATCCATTTCCTTGGCAAGACATCACAGCCCATTCTTTGTGCTCCCTTTATCTGTTTTTCTCTGCTGTTGTGCAGAGCTTTGCCCTTGCATTTTCACCGTGGTTCTGCCTTAGCAAGCTCCCCCCTCCCAAAGGCTGCCATGGGCTGAGTCATGGGGCCAAGCTCCAGTTCTTTAGGTAGTTTTTATTCAAACTTCAATTTGGCACCTCGTAAGAAGGTGTAGGTGCTTAAAACCACTGAGCAAGGGCTCTGAGTTTGAAAATTAGAGTTATATAAAAATATGTAATATTATATATAATAATATACTATACAATTATATAATAATATATAATACTATCACTCCTGGGTGATTTTGTGAATAGACCAACAAGCTTTTGACACTGGTTTTGACCATGTTTTCCTCTTGCCCAGCTCTTCTGCAGCTCCTGTGGTGCTTATCCCTTCCTTTCCTTTCCACCTTAGTACTCTGCCAGTGTCCTCACAGCACCTTTAACTGAGGCAGCACAAGATCTTCAACATCCACCCTTCAGCTTGTGTTTGTGGTGCCAAGAAGGTGCCCAGCTGAGCAGCTGCACTGGGCACCTTCTCTGAGGTGAATTGTGCTGTGGTGCTGGACAGAAACTGCTGTGTGGAATATTCCTCACTCATTTTCCTCAGAGGCTTTTCAGTGTGTGAATCTGGCAGGGTGCAGAAGGGTTTGTGTGCCAACACGGTGTTGTGCCCTCTTACAGCTGGGATGTAATTCTTTGCTCAGTGCTGGTTTTGTGATGTTGTCCTCCTTTCCTGTGTCAGAGGGTTGGTAAGACAATGGATATACTCATTTTTGTGTTTCTTCAAGGCACCACCTGCAAAGGAAATGAGGAGCCTTCTGTTCTTTGAGTGGGCCTTTGGTGTGACTGCTGTCCTGTTGCTTTTTTGTGTCAGAAAACCTTTCCCCCTGAGCAGCTGTGATGCCAGGATGGTTCTGCCCCAGCCCCCCAAAGCAGGACCTGCCCTGGGACTGGCATGTCCCTGAGCCACTCTCTGGGCACAGCCACAAACTGGGGCTGAGGTGGAAAGAAAAGGCAGGAACAGTCTGAGAGTGGCTGGGCCTTCACATCACCCTTTGCTTCTGCAGCTACCAGGACTGAGCTGGAGAGCTGGCTGTGAAGGTTTGGATGAAAACCTTCTCATTGCAAAACACCACAGCTGCATCTGCCTAGAAACATCTGGCTTGGCCAAAATTAGCCAGGACATTTCTCAGGCACAAGACAGAAATTACTGTAAAAGCAAGCAATAAGCAGAACATTAATTTTCAGTCATCAGAAGTTTGGGCTCAAGACCTTAGTGTTTTAAGAGCAGATATTTAACCCCAGATTCCCAATCTGAGAAACCACTTCTGAAATAATAATTTTTATCTGAATTAGTGTAATGGATAAACTGTCTGCCTTGCTGTGTGAGTGCTGTAGTTTATAACCTGGTTCTGCATTTCAGACCTAACAGAGGGATCTGTCAGCAGCAGTTTGTACAACATTTCAGAATCCACCTGAACCAAAGGATTCAGGATCAGAGGTCCAAGTTTTTGAGGTCTCACCTTGCCTCTTCTGCAGAATTACAGTTGGTAGAATCTATTGGGGCAGCATGTCTTTACCTCCAGGTGATGTTAAGCATATGTATAACATGTATTAAAATAAATGCTTATTATTCAATTGTCTGACTGGAAGAGCTAAGAAAGAGTGAGAATTAGGAAAATACTTGTACCTGAGGATTGGAAAATGATTTTTTTATTTTGGAGAGAAGTTAGAAATTTTTTTTGGCTACCGTGAGATACTCTTCCAATTATGGCAAACAAACATTCTCCTCGATAGCCAAAGGCTTGAATAATACTTGTGGCTGATATTTCTGAGGTGCATTTTATTAAAAAAACAGACAAACAAGCAAACCAAACCAAAACCCAAGCCACATCCACCTGTGGCCTCTGCATGTACCTGCCTGCATTCTGGGCTTGTTTTAAGCCTGACTTACGAAAGAACAAAAAGCATGTTCAGCAAGAAATCAGGAGAGACTCTTTTACCTGTGACCTCAACTTCCACTTGTAAAGAGACAAAATTTTAATTAGCATTGCTGCTGAATTGCAGTGACTGTGGCAGCACGTGGGGTCTACAGTGTATCTGTGCTTTCCACAAAGGGCTGAACCCACAAACCATCATCATCCCAGCCCATCCTGTATTAACCTGCCAACAAACCTGAGAGAAGCTGCTTTGTCAGGCAGAGTTTATGCCTGTAGCACGAGCTACCCAGCCATTTAACTGCTTGCAAATGTCAGCACTTCCAGCTTATCTGTTACAATGCTTCACTGAATTCCTAACTCCTGTCATGAAGTACCAAAAGACGAATTTCTTTCCAGTGTGAAGCAGGCCATCTGTGCATTGTTCAATGCAATAATATCTTTTCACTCTTTGGGTGGCTTAAATAGTGCCACAGATGAGTCACAAAAGTGAGTTGGTTCACTCGCTCAGATTATATAAAGTGTATTAGCATTCATGGTTTTTCTTTCACATTCCTGCAGCCCCAAAAATGGAGCTGCATGAGTTTCAGCTCAGCTGTCAGCCAGGCAAATGCTTGCATGCTGGTGCAACGATCAACTCCTGTCAGGTCTCAGAATGTGGAATGCTATTTTTATGAAAGAGCCTGCTGAGCTCCCTTTTGCACAGTGCTGGAGAGGCTGAGTGGCAGTGCCTGCCTCGGATCCCCTGGAGGCTGCAGCCTGTGTTTGTGCTGCAGCCTGTCAAAGGTCTGTGGGAGGGCACAGAGACACCTGAGCAACACAGGGACAGGGAGGAGACTCTCCTCAAGGGGGACATCCAACCAGGCACGAGTGGGTGACAAAGTGAGCAGCCAGCAGGAACAGCCCTGAATGGGGCAGCTTCGGGAGCAACTTCCAAGGAATCACAGGCAGCAGGGACCACAGAGAAGCCAAAGTTCAGAAACTTCTACATGCTCTTCCATCTGTGAGAACTAACAGTGTGCTGGTTTGGGGCAGTCCTGTGAGAGCAGGCAGGTGCACGTGAAGAGCTGTGAACAGGCAGAAGGATGATGAGTGTTGTCACTCTGCCGTTGCCTGAAGAAATGATGTGGAATAAAAAGTGCAGTGTCAGCCTCGCCGGGTTTAACACGAAGCTCATTCACCACCCTGCAGATGCAGCTCGGTTTGAGGTTTGTTCTTGCATTTATCACAAGTAGTCAGTGCAATGAGATTCGGGCCTCTCTTTCAATCACTTCAGTATTTTGCTCTTGTTTATTCTGTTTGCTCTCCCCCCACATTTTGTTGTGCCAAAGATATCTACGTGTCTATTTTCTACAGCATAATTGACATTTTTGCATGTGGAACAAGGGTGGTGTATTTTTGGATCCAAGACAATAAAGCTTTTCATGTTCATGGCTTAAAAAAAGCTGGGCTGCCCCATCCTTGGAAGTGTCCAAGGCCAGCTTGGACAGGGCTTGGAGCAACCTGGTCTAGTGGAAGGTGTCCCTGCTCATGGCAGGGGGTTGCATCTGGGTGATCTTTAAGGTCCCTTCCAACCCAAGCCATCTTCTGAATCTATGATTCTATCCACTGCATATTTATAATTTAAAGTTGGGGAAAATCATGAGAGATTTTTCCTTGCTCAAGCTGGACTCCATAGGTTGGTAAGTGCCATTCCCAGATCACCCAGAGGAAAACAGAACCACACGAGGTTTTATATATTCCAACAGCACAAAGCCTTTGTGCTCCCTTAGCCTGAGGAAAATTCAGGCTTAAGCTCTTACTGTGTAAGCTCAAAACAAAAATAAAACCAGCAGTTCTAAATACCAGAGCTTCTCTTGCAAAGTGGCTGAGCAAAGAGCTGTCACGTTGCATCAGGAGCGCAGTCACTGCTACTCATCACCTGGGAGAGGGTGTTTATCAGCCTGTCTCCTGTGCAATCACAGGGAATGCCCTGCCTGAGGAACAGCTGCACAGAAGGAAGTTGGGGAAACATCTGGGAGGCAACTGAAGCTTCCTGTCAGCATCGGTGGTGTGCAGAGACACAACAAAGCTATCAGGAAAATGCTCTCTCTTCGTACTGAATTCCCACTGAGATAGGCCAGCATCCTTTAAAATATTTGGATAGAAAACTGGCACAACTATTAACACTTGTAAGTGCTTACAGTGGGGTTAGCAGACTTAGTCCAGGCAAACAGCAACTTGTGGTATTGTCTGAAGTGCATTGCTATGTTTTGCTGCAGAAATGAGTTAAGGAAATAGCTGCGTGGTTGTGAAATACTGAGTATTCCAGGGGGGTATTCCATGTTGGTCTTTTTTGAGACAATGTCTTTTTTGAGATAATGTCTTTTCTGAGATAATGTCTTTTTTGAGACAGCTCTTCCGAAGTCATAACCTACAAAACATGTATTCCCTGGTCCTCTTGCAGACTAAAAGACTTTGCCTTTGTCCATTTGCTCTGCTCTGGCTGGGTAAAACCCAACCAATAAGCTTTTTAGGGAACTGAGGCAATTTGGAATTGCACCAGGAGAAAGGGCAACAGCTGCTTTACTTGGACACCTAAACCACTGCCGAGGTGCTCAGGCACACAGATGTCCCTTTGAAACCTGGGGGATGGCACTGGATTTCCTGTAGGATTTTACCTTTTAAAGTTCTTTCTCTCTGCCATAATTAACTTTCTATCTTCTTTTTAGCTCACCAAGTCTTCTTAATGCAAAAAAAAGCATTTTTATTTCTCTCCCTCTCTCTCTGTTGTCACCTGTTGACATTTCCATTTGTTAAAGAAGAGTTGTTTTAGCAAAGATTACTTTTGCCAAAGATTTATTTAACATTTGTTTTAAAAAAAACTTTCTGTGAATTCAGCCATATTTCTGTCAAAAATGGAAAGGGGAAACACTCTGAAATCTCATGTTTACTATTTTCCCTTGAGCAACTCTGGTTGGCAGCGAAGACTCAAAGCATTTCACAGGAAACCTTGTTTGTGTTTGGAAAACATTTAAGAGAAATTTAATGTAATTTTGAAAACTTCTAAATCCTTTCCACCTTGAGCTGCTTCCCAAGGGGTCACTGCAAATATTCAGTGTGGAGCTTCCCTGCAGTTTTGGGGACACAGGAGGGCTTGTGTTTCCCTGAGGGAGGATTGTGGGACACTGTTGTGTTTGCAGCCACTCTTGGGTCAATACAGAGGAACAGAAAGGAGCTCCAGGCCTGTGTCTACGGGTGTGTTTTGTGTTTGTTGCAGATCAGCTGCGATGCAAAAGTGGCCATTTAATGACCTGGTGGTTTGGCCCTGTGGCTGCCTGTCTGTTGGGCTGTAACCATCATCGACCTCACAGCAAAAAGGCACATCGCAGAGCTCTTCACCCACAGATGTCCAGCCACCCCCTCGAGGAGGAGCCTGTTTATTTTAACTGCAGTTCTGAACCAGGTAAAGCAGAGTTGCAGAGATGTGCTGCATTCCTGTCCTCTGTCTTGTGGGAGGTCATGGGCAGAGGAGACAACAAGAGTCAGTATCTTCCCTGGGCCAGTAGCAGGGGGGAGGTTCACAGCAGGGAAAAGAATATGAAGGTTATTGCAACGTGGAGATCAGATGGGATTGCAGATGCCAAAGAATTCCATGGAGAAGTTTGTGGAAGAGACATTCATGCTATCTCAGCACCACTAAACAGCTCAAACCCAGGAAGTCTCTGAGCTGGGACCTATAGAAGGGCACTTGGGGCTGGTGTTTCTCCTCTGGCTTTGCTCCCTGTGCATCCAGCTGGATCCTGGGGGCAGAGGGGTGCTCAGTCCAGCTCTGCATGGCTGCACCTCACGTGTTCCCAGCTGAAAGGTGAGAAACAAATTAGTTTGTAAATGTAACTCCCTGATCTCCAAAGACTTCCCCTTGCAAAAAGGATCATCAGGTCAGTGTCACACCACAAAATCTCCTGGTGCTGGGGCAGTTCCTGCTCTGCAGGTGAACATCACGCTGCAGTTTGGAGTGCTGGCCACTTTCACAAACATCAGATTAATTTTTAATGTGCAAAAGAGCTGAACCATTGCCAGGAAGTTCTAAAGACTGGCGAAGGTACACGAGACTTGGGGGCAGGTTGCACAAAAAAGAGCATTAAGTGAGAGATTCTTCTGGCCAAGATCCGTGCTCTGAGCTGTAACTGCACTGAACTGGAACGTGTTAAATGATGGAGAGGAGATGTGGGCCATCTCCAAGCAGCACAGGAACCCCAGAGACTGGTAAATAATGAATAGAGTTCCTCTGCTCTTAGTGCTCTGTGACTCATCACTTGCTGTCTGTTTTAAGCACCTGCTGCAGGGGTTGCAGGAGGACTGGGCAGTCTCTTAAACCTGGACTGTAAGTTAAAACCAGCTGAGTTCTGAGCTCTCCCTGCTGCTGGGCCACTCCATATCCAGCTAGGTATAAAAGGTACCAGCAGGAATTACTGATAGGGGTAGCCTGGACAAGGTGGACACACTCTCTCCTATATTGTTTGGCAATGAAGGACCTTGACCCACAAGTTGTTTGCCTTCCTTGGCTCTCCCAGAAACTGGGGAAAGCAGGAAGGTGGCAATTGATGTGAAGCTCTCCAGACCTGTCTCAGAGCTTCTGCTGACAGGCACCATGGGCTTCCCTGTGCACAAAAGCCCAGCAAAATGCAGGGACAGAGCCATTCTGCCAAGGGAGAGCCTGGGAATCAGTGACCCAGACACCCAGCTGCCCATGTGGATTGGCAGTGGCACTGGGAAAACCCTGATGCTCTGTCCCACCAGCTGTCCCTTTGACCAGGCCCAGAACAGTCAGTGTGAAGTCCTCAGTTTCCTCCCCCAGCACTGAGATGTAGAAAACCAGGAGCTGTTTCCAAGCTGACACTCCCACAGGTAATGCCACTGTCAAAGCCAGTGCCAGGGGCACTTTCTTACCACCAGCTGCAAAACCAAACTCTGTTGTAGCAAGAGAATGGCGTTGGAGGATGCCAAAGCCAAGGAACAGCCCACAGGGGTCCCTCTTTCATGTAAGAACACCCTTTGCTTGCTGTTGCTGAGTGTCTTTGCTCACAAAGGAGAAAGTGAGTGGAATTGGTCAACCTCTTCTCAGATCTGTCTGGGGACCAGAGGAGGGCAGAAAAATGAAACTGTTTGGATGCCATTTTCTCCCACAGGTAGGGCACTGCAAATTGTGGAAAGGAGCTTAGCAGGCTGTACTTCAGCTTATTAGAGTACAGGGAAACTAAGACAGTATTTTACAAATAATTTTACCTATATTTGGACTTCCAAGGACAGTTATGGGCACAACCCATTGACCTGCTTGTCACAGCTGTGTTTTCACCTGTGATGAATTTGATCCCCTACTAAGCAGGATCTGACCTATTGCCTGAAATTTTTGAAAAGAGATGGTCAGCAATGTCTGGTAAGGTGCTGGGAGAACATAACTGTGCTTTGTGTTTTCCTGCATATGGAAGTTTTCTTTAAAACAAAGGGATCAGCTTCAATGTTGCTTCAAACTTTCCATTTGAGAGAGCTCATTCAGGCACACAGCCACGAGTTGTTCTTGATTAACTGGTTTGTTAGTGATGTGAGATGAAAGTAAAGTAAGTCAGTCTCATGTTTGTAGTGCCTTAGCACTGAGAGACCACACTCAGAACAGTCAAACAGAAGCCCAAGAACTGCATGATTTAATTTCTTCCATAGGTGCTTTGGCCTTTTTCTTGCTCGTTGCAGCTGCTGATTAAACAGATAAGTCTCAGAGTTTAATCTGAAGTAAAAAGTAAAACTGCAAAGAGCACCAGGTCCAGAACACTGTTCTTTTCCTGTGTGATAGAAAAGCAGTATTTAGGAGCACGTGGCAGTTCATCAGGCAGTGTGCAGACTGTAGGGAGGGTAAGCTCAGTTATATTTATGATTTCTGAGTCATTGGCATACACTGATTAACATATATTTTGCAATTATACCATAGCTAACATTGAGGAAGGGAATGATGGGACACAGCAGGAAATAAAAGAATGGAGCAATGGAGAAGGAAGAAGAACAAGGACTGGATAGACCCAAGCAAGAAAAAAGCATTCAGGAAAAGGGATGCCAGACACCACATTCCATCTCCCAGGGGTGTTGCTTGAACATGCCTTAGTGCTGCACTTGACAAACCTATTGTGGGAAGGTCTCAGAAAAATACCTTGCAGATATTTATTTTTTTTCCAGCACACAAAGCTTTCAGAGTGGGAGAAGATTCCTAAAAGTCCAAACCCAGTAACTGGCAGGTACAGCTGTAGCAGCTGATTCTCAATTGCTGAGATGCACCAAGTCCAGACTGCTCTAAACCTGGAGCGCCTCCTCCTCCTCCACTGGCTGCTTGGGCTGTTTCACTGGTGCAGAACCTGCCAGCTGAAGAGGGAAAAGTCACAGTTTCATCATTTTTTAACTGAGATGTTCAGTTAAAACCTCTGGCCTTTTCTGGCCAGCCTAAGACCTGCTGCCCCACTGTCTTCTCCAGCCCAGGGCCAGCCTTGTGTTCAGGTTTAACTTTCTTTTCTGGGCACGAGTCACTGCCTGCCCGGGGCTGTTACTAATCAGCTGCTTATGTGACATTTGTCTGTTTTGGGATCAGCTTCTTGTTCAAATTTTCTATGAGAGGTTTGGGGTTTTGTGTAGTGGTTTGTTTTTTGGGTTTTTTTTTTTGGTTTTTTGTTTTGTTTTTTTTTAATGCTCTTCTCTGTTGCCATATTTTGGTTTTTTATCCAGAAACTGTTGTCTCCTTGCTAGTAGGAATGCCACTGAGCACCAACATCCTGCCTCTGCTTTCACATCCCAGACTGTTCCATATTTATAACCACCACTCATCACAATATGTATTTTTCCCTGACATGTATCTGCTTGACCAAGGGCATTGAGAAGTTATCTCCCTGTTTAACCCTCCTCTCTTCTGCAAGAAAATGTTCTTCCTTCTTTTTTTTTTTTTTAGAAACTGAAAACAAAAATCCTCGTAGGTCATTGAGAAACTTAGAACTGTTATAAAAATCACCACCCAAATGACCAAATCATGCAACAAAGGGCAGTTTAATTTTATAAATATGAAAATCTCAGAGTAGCAGCGCTGGGTGCACCGCAGAGTCCCCGCTCTGCCAGCAGCACCCCCTTAGAGCTCGCAGGCTCTCTGTATATACATTTAAAACATACATATTCTTTTATTTCTTGTTAAATGATCAGCCATGTGGCTCCTCTCTCAGATCCGCGCGGTGCTATTAGGTAATAAGTTCTCTATAGCGTGATTAACTTCATTGTTAACCCGCGGTCTGTATCTTTATCTTGGTTTGAAGGTACTTCCCTCTTACCTTAATTTGCGTCTGTCTCCCCATTGTGTTGAGTTACTCGGCTTAGCTTTGTCTTCATTGCATCTCAGAAGGGCTGCCCAGCTATTTAACTTGACTTCTCTTCTTCTACTTCTTTTATATGTTAAACTGAAACATCAGGTCTTGCCTTATCAGCCCCTATATCTTTTTCGGCCTTCACTGCTCACCTCACAACGCCCAGATGTATAAAAAAATGCCTCGTCATATTTTTAACACGAATGAAACGTTTCTCACGGAACAGCCTCTAATATTTATTAATTAGATCGTTTCACTGTCTGTTCTTTATCCACAACAGTGTGCATCACGTTAGTCGTCGGCCTCTTAAGTGAATTTAATGTGCACAATCACTTGTTTTTAGACATTCAGATAAACACCTTTATTCCTCACTAACTGCCCTCGACAGGTTCTCCTGCCTTGTGACGGCGCCACACCCCTGCCAGCCTTGCTGTTGTGCTGCAGTTGTGTCCAGCAGCCTCCCCGTGCCCCTGCCTGGGTTTGGTGTGAGAGGAACCCCCCGTCCTGCAGAGCCCGAGGAGCCGCGCCCCGTGACAGCTGGGAGGGGAGCGGAGGCACCAACAGGCGGGCTGAGTCTCTCGAGCCCCTCGCTCAGCAGGTGTGAGGTCCCACGGGCAGGGGCTGTGCCCAAGCTGGGGAATGGCCCAGCTGGCCGGGCCCTGTCCCTTTGGCGCATCCTCCAAGCCGGGCAGGATCCCAAAGTATCCGGTAGTCAGACCCTCCAAACAGCCTGACAGCGCAGAGGGGCTGTAAATCAAACGGGGCGGCTCTTCAGCAGCCCGTGAAGGAGCATCAGGGAGAAGGGAATGATCTGCAGAGCCTTTGTGTCTGAAACGGGATTGCTGAGGATTTATAGTGGCTTCTTGCACTTCTTTCTGCGATTGAGAAATTGGGGAAATACCAGAATCATAGAATCATAGAATCATAGCATCATAGAATCGATCGGGTTGGAAAAGACCTTGGAGATCATCAAGTCCAACCCTTGGTCCAAATTCAGTCCTTTACTAGATCATGGCACTCAGTGCCACGGCCAATCTCTGTTTAAAAACCTCGAGGGATGGTGAATCCCCCCCCTCTCTGGGCAGGCCATTCCAATGCCTGATTTTTAGACCAGAAGTGATGAATCTCCTTCTATAAAGCACAGGATCGTTCCCAGGGGAGGTGATTTCTGAGAAGGCAGCAGTGAAGTTCCACAAATGGAACTTCAGCCTGGCTGAGTGTTGCCATAAGCCTTAATAGAGGTGTAGATTTTAATGTAGTTTTATATAGTTTTATAGNGGGTGCACTATGGATTGCTATAGCTAAACTTTTAGTAAAGGATTTTTCTCTGCTTTGCCCTGTCATGGAAGTTTTCTTCCTAGGAATTCCAGGCAACAGAGGAGCAGCAGGAATGTCCTTTGACCAAAGTAGGAAACACTCAGGTCAACATTTTCTTTAGGTTCCCAGCTCTGCCCAGCTATGCAGGGCAAACCCAGCTGGGAAAGTCAAAAGCCACAAAGAGATGGAACAGCTTCTTCTAGAAAGGGGAACCCAAGGAGACTTCTCTTTCCATCAGCTTTCCTTTGGCCCAGTTTACACACCAAGCTCAACATTTTGGTTTAGACTTTGCACAACACCAAGTGCACACTTCAGATATTGTGTGATTTCTAGTCACCCACCTTCCTACCCCGAGAGATGTGCTTGGAGATTACCTGCTGAGAAGTTTAATTTAATAAAACAACTTCTTTGCAATGCTGACAAACACACAGCCTGGTAAGGTAAGGTAACCTGGTAAGGAATTAAGAGTTTAACAAGTAGGGTGGTTATTCCTTGTTGTAAACATGATAGGGAACAGGGTAGTACAGCAAGGAAACCTAAGAAAGCTGATGAGGAGGAAATACAATATTGTTTTGGATACTGTTTTTCTCTAGCAGTTCTTTGTAAGTGTGCTAATAGATAATACTTATCTCAAATCTAGTTAAAAGGTATTTTGCTACCATCCCATTGATTTGGGTTGCTGTAAACCAGATTTTATACCAAACCAAGCATTTTCAAATAACTACTTATCAAAGCCTGAGCTAAAGGCAGCTGGTACAAGACAAGTCAGGCTTTAAGGTGCTGTTACCTTGATGCTGCAGTGAGAGGGGATGTGCCCAGTGCAAGCTGCAAGGATGCACTCTTGTGGCAAAGAGGTGCTGTACAGGGAATAGGTGGAGTAGAAATCAGCTTCTGCTTGTCAGGAAATTGAAGGCTTTCACACTCAAATAAGCTGGAGAGATGATCAGCTGTGTTAGAGAATTTTCACCGCAGCATCAGGAAGTTGTATTAGTTCTCAGGTCACTGAAATGTGAGTTTTCTCTGCTGGAGGTTGCTTTTGTACTTCTGTTTTTCTGAACTTCTCATGGGCAGGTGCTATTCAGCTGCCTCCCATATATCCATAGCTGCCTCCCAGCCAACTGTTGCTGTGCAGGACTTGGAGGAGAGGAGCTGTCAACGGGCAGAAGCAGCAGAGACACAGGCAGCTGTCTCCCTGAGATGGGCCACGAGCCTCAGTGAGTCTGGCACACCACAGAACTCTCTCCCTGCTGCCTTTTCCCTGCAGACAACAGAAAACACCACAGCTGAGCTGATAAAGGATTGTCTCCTGCTCCTGCCTTTCAACATTTGCAAGGTTTATTGGGGGGAGTGCCAGGGGATGGCTCTGAAGCATTAAAATTAACCACTGAGCAGCAACAGCAGAGCTGTGAAAAACCTGATGATTAGGAACCAGCCAAGAAGAGCCACAGGTTGATTGAACATACTCTGAGCCTGTGTTTTAAGGGTATTGTGGATGGAGTTTTGACCTTCCCCAGACAACCTACCTGGAGACTGCTTTCCTCTTGGTCTTTGTTCCTTCTCTGTAGCTGATCATGTGCTTTTTTTTCTCCCACTGATCACCCACCCCGTGTGTTCAGAGAGGTTCTTTCTTAACTGTTTGCTGGAGTGTGACTGAAAGTCTTAGCCTGTGTCTCCCACCTCCACCTGTGTCATTGAGGGGCCCTGCTCTACAAACAGACCTGTGTTACATGAGTTTCCTCCTGGAGGAAACTGGGGGTGTTTGCAGACTGTTTATGTAAGGCAATATTGACAAAACCCACTTGAAATGGTACGTAGTCATGTCACTGGCAGGGTGTTTTCCAAACGTTTCTTACCATGCTCTGCAGAAGAAGCCCCAGTCAGTCAGCAGCTAAATCAGCACCACAGAAGACTGAGAGTGTGAAGAGCATTGCAGAGCCTGCCAAGCAGTTGGCTGCATTATGAGTGTGCCAGATGGATCCCAGGTACCAAAGGCAACACAGTCTGCAGCACTGCCTGACTTGTCACATCTTCTCCTCCTGAACATAAGAGGCTCTGCCTTGTTCCCAAGAGACCCAAAGCCACCCCTGCAAAGTCAGACAGAGCAGGACTTCCCAGGAGATGCCACCAGGAAGCATCATCCCAAAGTGTCAGGTGGGTTGAGAGTGATCCAAAGCAGCCAGTGCAGGGTGAGGAGCTTCCAGTGATTGTTGGATTTGCAACTGGGGACCTTTTCACCTGTGTGACCCCCCCAAAGTCCCTGTGCACAACAGAGTGATAGTGAGTACAAAGGTCTGTGACTAACACTGAGGCCATTTGGATCTCTATGGGTGGATAAAGAGCCCAGAAAGAGCAGAAGTGGAGGTTGGGTAACTAACAGAATCCTATAAAGTCCTTCTTATTTTGAACATTTAAGATATTAGCATATATAAGAAAGGAACATAGGGTTGATCAGAGCAGATGTGAACAGTTTCCAGTATTCCTAGTTGACAATGGCTTGGGAGAAGTGAAATAAATGGAATATTAAAAAGGCAAAGAAGTAATGGGTAATTATTGAGCATCACTGCTTCTCCAAACCGAGTTTTTCCCCTGTGAAAATGAGGCATCTTAACAAAATGGAATAGATTAGCTTTGGAACATCAGTGTGAACATATTTTCCTTTTAGAACACTAAATTGTATCCACTGCCATCTGTGCTGGAAGTTGTACATCAAACTGTCCTGTGCTGCACTCAGATGGCAAAACTCCATCACGACTCTGCTATGACACAGAACCAACTCCCTGCTCACCTTCAGGCTGAGCCAAAGCAACTATTGGCAGACAGGTGAAGGCTGTATGAGCCTCAGAAAAACAGATTTCTAGATGCTTTTTCAGAATATAAAGAACGTTGTAGAATTGCAAGTAGAGGGAAATTATCAGTAACTTTTAATCTCATGCTGGAAATACCATGTGGTTTGCTCAAGATGCTGAGTAGGAAAATCAGTGTGACTCGAATTAATAGGAACAGTTGTCTAGAAATAGTACTCTTTGTTTGAACTTGAGAGTTCAGTTTAATTCAAGATGTACGTCAGCTTGGGAGGAGAAGAAAACAACCACAGCAAAACATAAAGGATTCTCTTTGAAGGTCCAGGTTTTTGGTCTCCTCTGGTGAACACTGACCCACAACAGCTGCAGTGATTTAACAGCAATGCTCCAGGGTTTATTTTGTGGGGATACCTGCCAAAGACTGTAGTGTCTGCACGGCCTTCTTAAGAATATTAAGAACTATTTTCTCACCTCCTGCCCCAGAAGATTTGCAAGTGTTATTTCCTTTTTGTGCTCAAGCCTTGCAGATTTTCAGAACGTGTCCAGGTTTCCAGAGCAAACCGGATTTGGAGAGCAAAGATGTCCTTTAATTAACCGGCTAAATGGCCATCCGGTTAAGTGGGACAGAGGGGTCCCCCCTCCCAGGGCCAGCTTCGGGGCTGGGACAGGGACAGCGACAGGGTGGTGGCCACAGACAGCGATCCCAGCCCTTCCTGTGCTTCCAAAACTGCTCCTCTCTCGCCACCTTCTGGTCAGCTCTCCGGGATTAACCAAACCTGTTCTTGAGATCCTCCTCCTAATCCTTCCCCGGTCTGCTGCCCGCAGAAGGTGAATGAAGATGATAAAAGTGTCCCTCTTCGGTTGAAGGTATTACCGTGCTCTCCTTCTCGCTGCTGTTGCTTTCCTGGCTCCAGAACAGCAGTAAATACGTGATGTGGATGGCACTTGCCTGGGAATGTGTGAATAAAGCTGTTTGTATGAAACATCCAGTCTGCTCACAGGTAGCAAAGTCACAGAAAGTACTATGGGCTCCATCCCCCACCTAGAGAAAAAGCTCTCCGTGGGTTGGATGGTCTTTCTTGAAGCAGCTCTTCTGTAAATGGTGCCAAATATCAGCCCTGAGCTGTTTGACATGGCACTTTCTCTGTAATTGCTCACATGAAGGGCTGTGGAGCTTCCTGTGCCTCAGCTCTGGGGGGCAGCCCCCTGGCTTAGACTGGTGTCTAACAGAGCACCTTGAGCTGTAAATAACAGAGCTGGTTATCAATGACTGGGGAGGAAAAAAATCCAAAAATTCTGGCTTTCCTCACTTGATAACCACATACTTTTCCCCCCCCCCCCATCCTGAAAAGAATAACGTTACACAACTTTGTGTTTCTAAAAATGTAAGTGCTAGGTAGAAGTCGTGTTGATCACTGACTTCTTATGCTCATTTAACCAGTGTAGGCATGCATAATTTAATCAGTAGAGATGAAATTGTGTTTCTCCAGCTGGTTTTGAAATTGCCAGAGACAGTGATAGGCTGACAACTTGTGCTCCCAGCTTTTGTTACAGAAAGAGGTTGCTTTCTGCAGCTAAATAGAGATGGTAAATTTGAAATGCATTCACTTATAAAAAACGTTAAAGGAGTTCCTGGTACTGCACATCCCCCTGCTGGCTGCTTTAAGTGGATTATAATCACATTTTCCTTTTCTTAAAGTACTTTCCTCTTCTGTGTTGTGTGTGAAAAGCCCACACAAACAACAGGGAAAACTGACTGACAGCCTTGGGGAAACAGTGAAACTCTGCAAAATGTTGCCAGGCACACAGAGCAAACCAACTGAAACAACAGGAAACAAGCAATTATTTGAAGTCAATATATTTTTTTTTTAATAGGAGCCAAAAGGATTCTGACAGATGTGGGATTTTTGAAACAAGGTGGTATCCCAGTAACAGAGGATGTTCTACTTCTTGAGGAAAGGTTGGGTTGAAATGCCACTTCTCACTCCCCAGTGACTGATGTGGTCCACTGGAAATTTCAAAACATGGCAGGGTGATGCAGCCTCCACCAGGCCTTTATTTGGAAGAGGCAGCTGTCTTTGGCTCCCTTCCCTGCATGGGAGCTCTAAGGCAGAGTTCTGCAACTGGTGCAAGGAGGAATTCACTGCCTGTGGGCACACCACCCTTTCAAAGCAGCTCCCCTGCTTCTCATGGGCCACAAAACCCTTGTTAACAACCTCCAAAGGGGGTTTAAAATCAACCCAACAAACAAAGCCTGGTGCTGCCCACCTGGGCCAGCTCAGAGGGAGGCTTTGAGCTTTAACCAGGAGCAACAGCAACGATGGAGTGCTAAGGTGGGCAGAGGCTTCAGTGAGCCAGGGCCAGCCTGGAGGGCTCGGTGCTGTGTCCCTGTCACCAGCTGCTCCCCTGCAGCTGTACCTGGCACTCAGGAGCACTGGCATCTGGGGGATGCTGCTCACCTGAAGAAGGCAGAGAGGACACACAGGGCCTGAGCTGCAGCTCAGCAGCTCGAGGATGTTGTTATGCAGGTACCATCCTGGTATCCCGGTGTGAAGGAAACTCCAGAAGCCCAGCTTCAGGATGTGTGTTCTCAGCTAAATCTCATCTGAGCTGTGTGAGCTGCAAAAGGAAATAAAAATAAATAAATCAGGAATTCAGACAGATGGAAACCTCTCGAAAATGTGTGCTATTCTGTCTCTTAAAAGGATTTTGACAAGTTATTTAAAGCTACACATCCCACTACTGTCTCTGCCCGGTCTTTGAGGCACAATCCGAAATGAACTCACTAAAGGTGAGTGGCCGTTTTGCATTTCTGACAGCAACAGCAGCAGCAAACAGCACCAAATAGATGTAAAGCTCTGTTTAGGTCAACAAGAAGTCACTGCCTAGCCCCCATAACAGGCCACGTGCATGTGATGGCTGCTTTGAAGTGTGAAAAACCATCTCTTTGTGGCTCCTCTAAAGCATGTGCAGCACCCAAGGTTGTTGCTGGGTGTGTGGCTGCCTGCTGTGAACTTGGAGAGGAGACTGGGCAGTTGCCCATCACACTGTGGAGTTCTCCTGGAATGCTGCAGGCATCAGGAAGGAGAGGTTGCTCCTGCTGCTAAAAACCCTTTATCTCCAGAATGTGGCAAGCAGATGAAATGGAAGTATTTGATTCAAAAAGGAGATTTGTGGATGAGTAAGTCTGACGTTCCAATGTTTGCCTCCTAGAAGGTTAACAAAGCCTTTTAAAGGCTTTGCAGTTTTAGTTAAGGTTTTTGACTGGAGCCAACAACAAAAGCTCCAAACTCCCTGACAAATGTGTGCAGGCTTGTCTTCCCCTTGTCCTTCCCTTGAAGCAGGGCAGGGAGAGGCTGACCTGGGCTTTGTTGCTTCTGGACCTGCAGTAGAGTTGGGCATTGAGGGAGAGGTTCTGTGGCTCCTGAGAATGTTTCTAATGTATCCCAGAGAGCCAGGGCAGGAATCTGATGACTGTACCTACAGCCACACCCTTTAGACAGGAATTCAGCTGCCCTGGGAGCTGCAGAGCTGTCTGACCTGCAGCACAGCGAGCGGGGACAATGACCCCAGAGAGGGACAGGCAGGCTGCAGCCCCAGCCTGTGCTAAATGTTGGCCTGCAGCTTAGCATGGTGACAAAACAGGCCTTTTTGGTCACGTTTCTGAGGCTATTCTGGGAGATGCTGTGCTGGCTGCTGCTGAATTGGAGTTGGAGCTTACTGTCTTTGGCTACCACTCTCCTGTCCCTCATGGTACGCTGTGCTCTGCCAGTGTGACTGCACACACAGTCACTCCCTAACCCAGTTCTGTCAGAATGATGCAGGTTAGGTTAGGTATTTTTTTTTTTAATGTGGGAAAAGTAGCCTCAAGGCCAGGTTCCCTTGCTCAACTTCTATTACAATAATAGCCTGCGACATTCTTATTATGCTCTGCTCAAGTGTGTGTGATCAGCTTGTGATTGGACTTAATGCCTCTGTAAATAAAAGAAACACAGAACAAAAAGCATGAGAGCCCCTCAGAAATCTGGCTGATTCCTGGAAGAGTTAACTCATTTAGAAACCTTTTAGTGGGCCATATTGATTACATGGATGTGTTCAGAGCAGCTGTGGATGTTGCAGTAACAATGAACTGAGGCAGTTTATCAGCACATCAATTATTTTACTGGTATAAAAAGGAGCTTTAATTGTACTAATGATGATGGGCTCAATCTCATGTTGAAGCTATCTGGCTATCACAAAATTATCTCTCAATGAGCTCATCTGTTTTGTAAAGAAGAAACTCATAATCTCATAGAATGGAAGATGTTCTGGCTATTTATAGTCACTGATTTTATTTGTAGGGAATATCATGACTTCACAAGTGCAGTGGCACTAATCTCCCTGGTAAAGCATTTATCCTAATCTAAAGGGAGCTGTTTGCTACAAAGCCAGCCATGTACTTCAAAGAGCCATTGAACAAATTTGCAAGGCTGGCTCTCATTTGCCTGTAAAAGTAGCAGGTGAATCAGTGTGTCCTGAAAGCACAGCAGCCCCGAGCCAGGCTGCTCTCTGAAAAAGAGAAAAGGGAGGCAGAGAAAAAGACATTCCTGCCCAAAATGGCTGCAACCAGCTGAGCTGAATGTGGGCAACAGCACGGGAGCAGCTGAGAATGTGCTGCAGCCTTCTGGCTGCTGCAGGTCTGCAGGGGTGGCTTTAATCGTGCTCAGTTAAAATGCAGAATGCTGTTCTTACACCGTGGACTGTGAGAGAGTTTACTCCTTCTTGGGTATTTCCTACTGTGCTCTGAACTAGCTAGTCTGGGCTGGCTTTTAGTACTGAGTTGTATGGAATGGCTTTTGGCATCTGTTCCCACGGGAAGAAAATACCTTTCTGGTTATGTCTGCAGAGATCACTGAGGACCACAGAGCTGGCTGGAATGTATCTCCAGGAGACCAAACATGTTCACAGCTGAGCCAAATGGAGAATGAGTTCATCAGAAAGCAAGGGTGGAGTGGAGTTTCTGCAGGGTTCAGGTCTGAGAGGAGCAGGGAACCAGCAGAGGAGCTGCTGGGATGGGGAAGGAGCCCGTGGAGGTGAGACCTGCTTGAGTCAGAGTTTGGTTTGCAATTCCACAGGTGCTCCAGTCTTCAAGAGAGCCAACCCCACAGGAGAGGTCGTGGGTGCAGGGAATTGTGCCAGGACTGTGAGGGCTCTGAAGGGAGGGGTGTGGGTTCTCTGCTGCTTTCCTTTCTGCCTGGCACTTGACTGCTTGCATTGCTGCTGCAGTGCAGCTCAGCTGTCAGCCTGCAGCTAAGCCTCAAAGTAAAGTGTAGCCCCAAGTCTGCATTTATTTTTATTCCTTGATGTCTGCAGGAATAGAGAGTGGAGCAGTATTCTTCACTGGCATCCCACCTGGTCTGCTGAGGCTTTCCCTTTCTGGTCCTGGGCTCAGGGATTCCACAAAGACAAGCATGTTTGTACACCAAGTATGTACAGGATAAACTAGGGCCGTGCCAGTTGAAAAGGCCAGATGTAAAAGTGTTCCTTTAAGTCATAATCCTTCATGTAATATCACACTTAGTTGTCATAGAAACCACAGCATCACTAAGACTCACAGCTCTTGATCCAGCAAAACAGTTAAGCATTTTCTTTTAATATAAAGTAGATGCTTAAATTCCAACTATTTCTATGGCACTGCTTGTGTGCCCAGAATGAAGTTTACAGGGCAGTGTTTTCCTGTGTGAGGGCAATGTGGCCCAGTAAAACCTTCTGGTTGCTTTAGTGAAGCCAAAGCAGCCACCATCATAAAAATCCCTGGCACAGGAATGGCCCAAAGAGAGTCCAAACAGAAGTTTTTAAGAGGAGATGTTGGCAATTGAATGCTCGATTAGATCCCATCACTGTGTCTGCTCCTGCAACCTGACAAAGCACCAGAATAATGTTTGTCATAATTTCTTCCAGTACTTAGGACACTGGACAGCTCTTAATTCTGTTGATTGTATGAGAAGAATAATTCTTTTTCTCACTCAAGAATAGATAGCACTTTGATCCTAATTTCTGCCAGAAACACTCATGCTCCCAATAACCAAGTTAATAGAACTGTGCAGAAGGCATCTTGTACTTTTCTCAGTTTCTGGATTAAGTATTTAAGAATTTCTGGTTTAATTTTAAGGTATGTTTTAGCACTCAAAGTGCTAAGAAAAGTGTGAAAATGTCCTTATGTCTCCAAGAAAACAAAACAAAAAAAAAAGGTGACAAATTTTAGTTGGAAGATCTGGGGGCTTTAAAACGTCTTTTAGCTGGGTCCATGATTTGTGAAATTTGAACAGGTGTCAGTGTTGAATATTCAATTCCTGTTGCAAATGCATTTGAAAGATAATGTGATGTTTTACCTGTTTACACTCAATGCAGTATTTTGTCCCCCAGATCATACTACAAACTAAATATTCAGGGTACCTTTTCAGTGAGTGAATGTTCTCCCTCACCCAAGGCATGCTGGACTCCATGGGCAGGTTTCCACTGCTTATCAGAATTAGCTGGTTTAGTCTATATATTCTCAGTTTATAATTCATTTCTGGTGTCAGGAGAGATGTGGGTTACACTTTGACTGATTTCAGCAGTTGATAACTGGTTACATGTCTCTTATAGCTGTTCTAGAAGGTTGTGCATTTGCATCCAATCTGTATTTGTGCCAAGGAGACCCCTTCCATTGAACCTCAACAGGTGGAGGAGGTGGTAGCAACTCCGTGGTGAACTCAGTGCATTTCTAATGCTTTCTGCCAGCAGGGGGAAAAGAGAGATAAATAAGATCCCAAACACAGGAGGTTCTGTGAAAACTAAAGCAGAAAATGAAAGCAGAAGGTTAATAAAGGTGGCTGAGTCACAGCTCGCTTCCAATTCACAGAATGCTTGTGAACAAATCTTCCTGCTATTGACTGAGCTCTGCCAGCTGGGAAATGACTGTGTGTTTCTAAAAGCCCTTCTTGCAAAAAGTTAAAATTCTGTGAATGGAAAAAATCATTCAAAAACGCTCCTGGCTGATTTCCTTACCTGAAGAGGAAAGTATAAGCCTTCATACAACCTCAGAGATAAATGGGTGAGGGTGCCGCTGGTTTTGCTGATTGCAGAGTGCCTGGATAAAAAGACAGAATCTCATCCATAAAAACAGCTTATTAAGCAGTGTGATTGAACTCCCAGTCAGCTGGGAAGGTGGCAGCAGTGCCCCAGAGGGCTGTTTCCCCCTGATACTATCCCTGGAGGGCCAACACTCAGGTTATGTTTTCCTCTTCGTGACTTAATTCCGTTTTTCTTGCTTCTTCTCTCTCTCAGTGCTAAATAATCCCTTGCTTGGTGCTCACAGCCTGCAGGCCTGGGGAGCCAGAGCACAAACACAGGGCTGTGCCATTACCTGTGCTGTTGCTTATATGATACAACCACGATAAAGATGCTTTAACTCCTTCCCTCCAGCCCTGTTCCTCTCCTCCTGTCCCACTGGGAGGACAGTGTATCCCTATCTGACTATCCCTTAGATAAAACTATATGAGACTGGTTCTCCAAGCCAGATAAATCTTCCTCAGCCAGATAGGGGACAAGAAAAAAAAATCACCCTGGTGAGCCTAGAAAAATCACCCTGGTGAGCAGATTGCCACACTCTCATAGGTGCCACACAGTCTGTGCTGTTCTGGGGTGGCTCAGGTTGTGCCTGGGGCTCAAGGGAGTGCAAGCCCAGGCTGGGACTGGGGCATGTCAAGGAATATCCTAATGGCCATTGGCTACATCTGAGAATGCAGCTCTGCTGTTGAGTCCTACTGAGTCTCATGTCACAAATCTCTCCTCCAAGTCCCACGCTCAGCTCTGATTTTTGGGAATTTCCTGCCAGGATCACAGTTGCAGCGTCGTAGGTAAAAGAACACAATGAAATCTAGCAGGGTAGACCCTGAAACAAGGCACAGCATCTGCTCTGCCTCCCCTGGCCAGAACAGGTGCTGAATGGGGGTGGAAATACAGAGAATCCTGTGCAAAGTAAGAAGTGTGGAGGCATGGGAAGGAACTGGGAAAGGGTGAGGGGGTTTGTAGAATGAGCCCAAGTGAGATGCAGTGTGATGGTGATATAAAAATGCCATCTCTAGGAAACCAGGATTGACTAGGTTTGTGGCTTGTAGATCAAAGGAGTTGATTATTTTTTTTTTTTAACTGATTTTTCTGCACCTCTTGGAATGATTTCCTCATCCTTGTTGCTATTCAAAATGTCTCTCTGTGTCATCTGATAATGTCATCAATTACAGTCTCTTTTAAATCACAGTGAAAGTCTTGATCTCAACTCTAACACAGCACTGCCATGATCCATTTTAAACACATTAAATACCTATTCCTGCTCAGTAATTTTTATTCCTTGCTCACAATTCTTAAGCCAGTTCTCAAGTTATGTGGGTGCTGTTATGTCAAAAGAGATGTGAGTTAATGTTATATTCAGACTTTTGTGATTCAGTCTTTCAAATGTTTGTTTAAAGCCAGGTATATTTGTTACTTCCCTTTTACTCACAGATGTTGTAAGTCTAGAGGAGGGTCCCTTCCTTATAAACTCCAGGTGTATAAGGAGTCTCTTATCCTTCACGTGTTTTAGCAGCAATTTTTGCTTAGAATTTGCTTCTAGCAGGAAAAAAGATTTACAGAATGGTAATTTCTGGGGTCATTGTGTTCTGAGGTTTGGCCTTGCATTTGATTCTGAGACTGCTGTTTTCTGTGATTTTTTCTCAGTTGTTGACTTCAAGTCATCTTTACAATGGAAAAAAAGCTTTTATATCTTCTGTGCTTCCCTCACCATGAAGATACACGTGTCAGTTTTCCAGATGTACTTCACCACCTTTTTAATCCCAGCCTCGTACCTACCAAACTCAGTGTTGTGTATTTGATATTTAAAACTTACTAGATGCAGAGTATGTAAGAAAATCCCATACCAGGACTTGTGGACACTTCTGACCTCCAAATGAGCAAATGATTGAGCACAGTGACCTCCCTCAGCAGTGTGACCTTCCCCACATATAAAATGAGGCTGCACCCTGTGCCTGGCTTGGTGTGATCCTGTGCCTGCTTAGTGCTCGTGCAGGACTTGAGTCTGCTCAGGGTTTGAACAGGGACACTACTGTCACAGGCACCACCCTCTTTGCCAAAATCTAAACTTGTCCACAAAAAGAGACAGGACTGAATGAGAAGCCCTGGATGGTAGGGCTGCTGAGATGCATTTTGCTAAATGATGTGGTGATTTCTGCCTGTGCTTGCAGAATCTGAAACAATAACTCCGACCTGCCCGGTTCATCTCAGTGCCTGCCAGCTCAGATGCCTTGTGCTGATATTTTAAATATAGACCAAGTTAACTATTGCACTGCCCATCCAAATGAGAAATCAGAGGGGGGGATGAAGGGGCTGCACATTCAGCTGTGCTTGAGATGGCATCTCAGCACTGTGAGTTCTTGCCCTGGGAATCTGCCCACCTCCCTGCCTCCCCCTCCAGCCAGAAATGCAGGACTGAACCTGGACCTGACCTCTGCTCCTGCACATCCCCTTTAAGCTTCTGTGATGGCAAGGCAAGATAAGCTTGCTGAGCCCTATAAGGCTTATGACTCTGTGGATCCCAAGGAAAGAGTGCAGGGAAGGTGTGTTGTTACACTCTGAGCAGCTCCAGGAAGTTACCTCTTCCTTTACCCAGCTGTGCTTGGAAAAATGATACCATGTTCTCTCTTTTGCTCTAGCTTTTTGTGCTATTTTATTAAATGGAATGCCTCAGATAGGGCTGCATGGCTCCTTATTGCTTTCAGAGATGTGGTTTTCACCTGTGTGAGCCATAAAGGAGAATACTGGACATATTCCCTCACCATGCATTTTAAAGTAGGCACAAGGAGTTTGGTTTTCTGATGTGTTTGTGCAGTGGATTCTAATCCCCTTCTGTAGCACTGCAAGACCATGATTAACAGGGCTTTGCTTTCCTGTGGCACCTTTCTTCTAAAAATTAATTCCCACAGCTTTCATATAGGAAAAAACCCCATCCCTTTGCCCTTGCTTTGCAGACACTGTTCACCTCTTGACTGTTCAGAAATACACACTGTTCAGTCATATATACAAGCCAGAACTACAAATCCACAAACAGTAATGACATTTTCACCAACAGGTTACTGCTGTTTCCTGTATGGGATCACAAACACTCCTCAGTGGCTAAGGGAAAAAACACTCCAAAGAAGGGACATATTCTACTCAGTTGCTGACAGTCACAGGGATGGACCTGGGAGAACTGTGGCTGAAAACTGCTCCCTGACCATCCTGGGTAAAATCATACTGCATTTCTATCTTTTTTCTCCTTTTTTTTTTTTTAATGTTAAATTCATGGCCACAATATTTGAGTACCTGCAGACAACTCCTTGACAACTACCCCTGAACACCTTGGCAACAATATCCATCTGTCTAAAGCTGCTCTAGGATAGATTGGGTTTGAAATGCCATTCCTTAATTGTTAAAGCCTTTAAAAGTATAGATGTCTGAGGAACTAAGCAATCCCATGCCCACCTTGCTTATTGAAAGGGCATTGTCCAGCCATTTCATCAGCTTCTGTGCACTGATGTATGTCTTTTCTCAATGCTTTGAAGGTGACTTTATTATTGAAGCAATGACTTTGGTGCTGTGAGCCCACAAGGTGATGTGAAAGCCCGGCTTTGGCAAGCAAGGCAGCTTAGCTTGTGTCCTGGTAAAGCAGGACCCCCTTAAGCCCTCTTGGACCTTCTCTTTATTATCCTTCTCTTTATGGGTGTAAGGTATTGTTTGTCTTTTCTACTCTCAGGTTCTGCTGCTACCTGTGAAAATGTTCAAGTGTCTGTTGCACCCCGGGATCAGCTATTATCAAACTGCACCATCCATCATTAAAATCAATTTACACTTCCTCCCACCCAGCTCATTAACTTTCTCCTTTATTTTCTCTGTCTGATGAGGTTTAGGGTTGCAAAAGATCTGGGCCTTCCCTCTTCCTGAAATGAAAGTTCCTTCTTTGGTGCCTGGAGAGTGACATGAGAATTAAACAGAAAGAGAAAGACCCTTTCTAAGGGCTGTGAATGAGAGAAGTGAGGTCAAAAACAAAGCCATAAACTATTCTCAGAGAAACAAATCAATCCTCTGCCAGGCACAAACACTCGATGTATAGCAGCTTCACTCAGGGGTAGAGTTGGAAATACAGCAGACCTAGAAAAGGCTTTCACAGGAATAAAAGGACTAATATAAACTGAAATTCATCTGTGCTCTTGAAAAGCCCCTAACAACTATTGCTTTCATCAAAGCCCATTCTATATTTTAGTTCAGTTCCTTCAGTTCCTCTTGCCCCCTGCTGCTGGCTTTCTGTCTCACCAGGGACATGCCTAGCTGATCTGTTGGAGACAGGGCTGGCATTAAAAGCTAATGGGAAAGTCAATTTGGTCTAAACTGTTTGCCTCCTTATTTCTTGCCAGTTCTACCGAAGAAGGCAATGAGGAATCTGCTGGGATTTTTTTTTTCTGAAACTGTCAGAGATCTTCTGATCAGAAGATGTGCATGCAGGAAAAAAGGTAGAAAAAACCTGGTGCTTACAGGCCATATAGGTTAAGGAAACTTAAGAGCATCTGTAACTACTGGAATCTGATACAGTGCTCTCAAGGGTCTTTACAGGGATTAATTTCCTTTATTACCCCGAGCTGTCAGGTCCTCCCCTGTGTGCAATCCTTTTGGTCTTTGGGAAACTCAGGATTTCCTGAGTCATTTTATGACCAAGGCGAGATTCATGTCGAAGTCCCAGGGCAAGTCCCCGAAGAAAGACACAGGAATGAGTCAGACATGACAAACAGCTCTTTAACACCTCTAAAACAGTCTCTGAATTCCAGAGAGCGAGACAGTCCCAATGTGTTCTCAAGGGCTTATCACAGAAACTAATTCACAGGCGAAGTCGCAGCTTGCACAATGCCTACTAAATACAGAGAAGTGCAGCAGAATTCAGAGGAGTGGTGGCTGTGCAGCTGCGTGTTGCTTCTTGAAGTCTGTGACAAAAAGGCAGACTGAAGGAGCTGGGGAAAGTTCCAGACTGGACTTAAATAATATATATGGCTTGCAGGACACACTCGGCCAATTAAACCATTTGCTCTGCCTGCCAGATGCTCAGGAAACAGTGTGAGGTTGGATCAGTGGGTGCTGAGAGAGGTTCCCACGCCTTCCAGCAGCCTGCCAGCTAGTGCAGGCTCGGCAGCCCCACAGCCAGCACCTCTCAGCTGCACAGCTGCCAAAACAAGTGTGGTGTCACACTCAGTGGAGAGGCAGAGCAGAGGGAAGGCACACGAGAAGCCAAGGAGGATGGAAGAACAGAGACAGTGACAGAGGTGTGGCACAAGGTGCAGTTGGGACTTGCTAAGCCTGCACCTAAAGCTGCAGTGGGGTGTTCCAGGGCAAAATCCCGTCCTAGGAGGGGGAGAGGGCTGAGTCACCAAACTCATTCTCTGCTGTTTCATGTGTCGCATCATGTAACGCCTGACACACTCAGCTTTGTTTGCTTTTGTCTCTGGTGTTCCCATAGAGAGGCTCTTCCAGGCCCTCCTTTTTCCAACAGGTACAGTCATCTTCTGCTGCTTATTTATAGCTAGTTTGCCCTTATGGTTAAATCTTCCCTTATCCCTCAAAGTTCTTCACCCTGCCTGTTGACATATGGACAGGCAACAGTCATATCCACTCTGTCTTCAGGCTGTACAGTCTCAGCTCATCCAGAAAAGCTGAGTTGAAAACACTGTATCATCAGAATTTCAAACCTGTGGTCTTTCATTCAGAGTATCTAACCAGTGTCTATCCTTCCTGACTCCTTTTGTAGCAACGTGTGTTCCTTGCAGCTCTCTTTGCTGGAAGGATAGGAATTTCAAGCCCACAAATCAGTAAGACTTCCATCTGCTTGGAGTTGGGCATGTGCATAACTGTTTTTCTGGATCAAGATTAGAGTTCTCACCACTTGACAAGATTCAGCTTGTGGTTCGTGAAGTGCTGCCAGTTTGTCTGGAATTAAGGATTTCTATAAAATATCAATGTAAAAAAAAAAGGCAATTCCCTATTCCAGGTTTGTGTGTATACTCCATTAATTAAAAGCTGGTTGGGAAACACGAAGGACACGATGCAACAACATAGCTTGTATCACACTTTCTGCTGTGTGAGCTGATCCACGTTCCCAAAGAGCTGACAGCTGTCTGTAGGCAAAACCGAGGTGGGAAGGGACAAATAGAGGTGCAGAGATGGTGTTTCTGGTGTGAGGGAGAGGCAGCATCTTGATCTCTGAATGTAGTGACTATTCACTTTACTTTCTTGCTTCGTGATGCTTTTTCTGGGGATAAATAGTCCATTATAGAGGAGCTTAGATGGAAGAGGAACAATTTTCCTGGCCTCTGTGTTGCTGATTTCCAGCCTGCAACAGCCAACACCGGCTTCTATTTGCATGGAACCACTAGAACCATCGGGATAAGAATTCACCTCTTATGCCGACTGACCCCAAGGAGCACCAGAGCTCTGACAGGACCCTGAGATGATGACTGCAAATCCAAGCTGCATTATTCTTTTCCCCTCAGCAACATAAAAGTGCGGTGAGGAAGAAAGATGGCAAGTCCTTCAGCAGGGCTGGGCTGGGGAGAGAGACCTGGGAAAGCGGACGCTGCAGTTTGGGGCTGGGGGCTGCGGGAGGTTGGGCTGGGCTGGGCAGGGCTGAGCAAGGCAGGGCTGGGCAG
>VXBX01003003.1:55068-100949 GCA_013400415.1 Scytalopus superciliaris
CGGGCAGGGCCGGGCGGCACCGGCAGCGCCGCCCTCAGCGCGGAGTGCGCCACACGGGCCGGGCGGGGACACGGAGCCCGCCTGTGCCCCCCGAGGGGACTTGGTGAGGGGGGCACTGAGCCCTGCTCTGNTGACACTGAGCCCTGCTGTGCCCCTGGGGGTGACACTGAGCCCTGCTGTGCCCCGAGGGGCTGCGATGCCACAGCGCTGCCTCCAGACCCACGAGAAGGTACAAGCAGGGAACAACCCGAGGGGTTAATAACCTGCCCAGGGCTTTGGGCTTCTCATTGCTGTGTGGTTTTGGGGTTTTTCCCCCCTCTTAAGTTCATTGGGCTTTGTTTAGAACGAGTGGCAGAGAAGCTGAATATAACATTCAGTGTTGTGTGACACGGTAAAAGCCCTCTTATTTTTTTAGAAGTTTAGGGCCTAAACTTGCCAAAGGGTTTGGATATATTGGTGTCTGTGACTCATGTACAGGAAAGTGCTGGGGTGTCATTTTTGTTGGGTTGGTTGTAGTTATAATTTAAATGCCTTCTCAAGATTCATCTGAAAAGTGGCATATTGAAAAACTTCGTGTGAAAATAGCATGTTTGGGGTTGAGGAGGATACTGCTTTTTTGTCTTTGCATGAAAGTTTCAAACAGCGTGGAGTGAGAAACATTCATGTAAGTGTGAATATTTCAGTACTGAGAGATGAAAATGTGCATGCAAACCAAGCAAATCTAATAATAATCCTGATCAGATTCTCACTTGCCTTAAAGTAACTTTATTAAGTTAAAGGAGACTGGTTAAGCAGACCTTTCAGGTTCCACAGTTAACTGTCATGAGAAGTCAGTTCTGTGGTCATGGGACAGGTGTTTGTTTTACTGGGTACTTGCAAGACATAAGATTTTTTTTTTTATGGTAAAATAAACAAGATGCTTTGGTGTTCTTGTTTTCAGACATGACCCATCAGTTGATGGACTGTGTGACTTCCTATAAATATTTTTTATTCAGTAGAGAGTGTTGCATTGCTGAGAAGTTTGGCATTTCTTTCCATACAACATGATCTATTTCATAAACCTCCCTCTCCACAGTAAAATGAAAGGTTTGACTGCACACCCTCAGTTGCTGGTTGAATTTGATGGGTTGTTTCTTCTTTGCCAAGTGACAGCTAACAGGGAAGCCAGCAGTGAGCCCTGAAGTTGTTGTGCCTGGGATTTGTGCTGTGGTGTTCATCTGCTTCTGAAACTGCTTTTGTTGTAACTACTTTTGATAGTGATTCTTAACTTGCAAACAAAATGCCCACGTTAGCTGTAGGCCTGCGTTTGAGCCGTGTCTGAGCAAGCCAGAAACAGCTTGGATCCCTGTTGTCATATTTGTGTGTTAATGAGGAAGCAGTGTCTGCAGTCTGCTATTACAGTTGCCTGCCCCAAAGGTCAGGAGGTCTTTCACATGCCATTAGAATTGTGGCATATGAATATGCAGAAAGAACAGGAAAAGTGCTGTCTCAAACCCTAGAGCTGAGAGACTTCTGCTTTGATGAAAGGAGTTTCTTGAAACTTGTGTTTTGCAGTTGTCTGTGAGCAGCTTAGTGCTTTCCAATGTTGACTAATTTTGGGCTCTTTGAGGCAGCTGTTAAAAATAACTAGCAGAGGGCAACCTGAGATACAGAACTTGCTCCCTTGAAACAAATGGGCAGCAGGTGACAGAGCCAAGAAGAGAAAGCTCATCTCTGGGCTTCTGTCCTAGTTTTTTGACACAAATGTCGGAACTCGTGTTAAGTGTGGCAAAAGTGATTGTTGGGGTTTTTTTCCTCCCCCTCCTCACTGAATGGAGTCTCTTGGCTCTGACTCCTAATTGTCTCCAGTTTTTGGATATTTTTTTTTTTTTGGTAGGTACTGTAAACTAGAAAAGCTTAGGTCTCACTTACTGTGCTTCAGTGGCTCTGCAGGTACTGTGGGAACTAGAACTTCACAGAGTAGTAGCATGGAAAGGCTATAAAATTGTTGGTAAATATGTTTTCTTGGGGAGACTCAATCTCTGAGTCAGAAGCTGCTATCTTAGTGCTCTGGATTTGCAGAGCAAATATGTAACTTTAGCTGTTTGCTTCTTCTGGCCAGTTTAACCCCTACAATACTGATCCAGCTGGGGGATTTTCCTTACTCAGCAAAAGCATGCAGTGGGTTGTGTGTCTGGACACTCAGGAATCCTGTTAAGGGGAAAACTAAGCACAAAGCTTAATAATTTCAGGATTTTTTTTTTTTAATTTCGTGGTTCTATTTAGGTACCTCAGTATTTCATCTAAAATGAAAGCTGTCTGGCATTGTGTAGAGGTGCTGAGATTCCTGGATGGAGATATATCTGGTGGGGAAGGAAGCTTTCAATAGCTTCTGTGCTAAGTCTGAAAGGAGAGCTGATAACTGAGTTGCTCTGATACTCCCAATGGATCTCTCTTTCTGTTTTCCAGTCTAGAGAGAGAGAAGGCAGAGGGAACCATTCTCCTGGAGAGGTGAGGGAGAATATCTGCTTAGGAACTGCTCTGGTCTCCACAAGTTTCCTAGACTAAAATTGTTTGGTTAGAAGCCTGCCCTGGCATTTCCCACTGAGATGATCTGCTGATTGTCTCTGCAATATGAGTTTGTAGACCTGTCAGAGTTCAGTATTGGCTGCAGCATCCTGGGGATAGTCTACCTGTGACACTACACACTGCTTGAAGTTAAAGCAACGTGCATTTTACTTCATAGCTCTTCTGTTTTATAGAGTGGCAGCCGAACTTTGTCCAAGTCTGTCCTTCACTATTTCTGGTAGTGACCCATATTGGAGCTTACATGGTTAATCAGATTATTTTAAGAGGCACTTGAGGGTGGAGTCATCCCTGTCAGAAACATTGCTGCTTATTCCTGAGAACTGTCTAATTATTGAACTTGTTCAGGCTGTGTACCTTCACATTCCCATTTTGTTATGCCAGCAGCAGTGTCTCCATTTGGAGTTATATTTCTGTTTTTCTCATATTTCCTTTTTATTTAACAGCACTATTCCAGTTGATCAAGTTCAATAACCCTGGTCCTGTTCTGTATGTTTTTTGGAAAAATTGTCAAAATTGTGGCCTTACTTAGATGAGTGTGTTTATTAATCATGACTTTAGGTAGGTGTCCTTCAATGCAATCTCTAGTTTCAGTTTGGTACCTTTTCAGACTTAGGTTATAGTTTTGCAAAGGGTGTGTTAGAATTGTTCTACACTCAAGTCTTGTTACTGCAAGAAAAACGACTGGTTTGGATTACCATAAAACACTTCCTATTTTTCATATCACCTCTTCAGAGAGAAACTGGATATTAATCTCTCCACTCATACACAAAATTACTAATGAAACTGTGTCCTCAAGTAACACTTGCAGGTAGAATGGGGTTTGTGCCAGCTCTGAGTGGGAGCAGAGTTGCCCCAAACAGACACGGGGCTGTGAGGTGCAGTGATACCCTCCCTACATTAGTGATTCAGCTCAGGTGATGTGGCTGACTCAGTAAACTCTTGCTCTCTGTTGGAAGGAAGAATCTTCTGCTTTCACTGAAAAATACCCTGCTGCTAAATCAGAGCCAGGAGCTGCTGTGAAAGACTTGAAAAGGTTGCTGTCAACAGATTACTGCAATTGATGGGAGAAGACTTTGTTTTCACTTCTAAACCCGAATGGATGAAAAGATACTACCTGTGAAGCTTTTGACAAGTTGGGTATATACAGAAAGTGAGTGTCTTAGAACACACAACAGTTCTTCAAAGGCATAAGATTTTAATATTAAACTCACTCCTAGCTAATGCCTAGGCAGCTGATAACCTTTTAAAAAGATTACATATTTGTACACAGAACTAACCACATAATGAATGAGGTGTTCAGTTCCAAGCACAGATTTATTTCTTTTTGAGATCACTAGGCATTCTGTGGTGAGGTTGAGACCTTTGTCTTGCAGCAGGTGGATACCAGTGCTGTATAAAAGCATACACAGCTTTATCTTGATAAAATGTAGTTTTTGGCTAGAATTAGATATACTTGGTGGTCTAAACAAGACACTCGTGCAACTATTTTCAAACATAACTTATGCAATAAAAATTGAGATCTTTGATATTATTTTATTTAGCAAACCAAAATTGTAAGCAAAAAACAAAAAATTACTCAGAGTGAGGATTTTAATTTCTCTTTGTATACCAGGACTGTAATTGAAAAAAGAATATGGCAAAAAGAGAGTAGGAGGAGTCTTCTGTGCCCAGAAGACAGGACGGTTCTGACACTACAGCCTGGTTGTGTGATGTGTGAGAGGCTGTAGCCTTTACTTCAGGACTTTGCAGACAGTTCTGTCCTCTCTACAACGTGTGAAGTGGTTCTGAAATATCCTAGAAAGCCACAATGGTGGGCCTCAAATAGAAAGGCTGGCTTATCTTGAGTCTTCAGTGTACAGGAAATCATGCTTATTTCTAATGTGAGTTAACAATACTGCAGTTTCAGAACTGGGACTGTTGTCCTTGAAAGAGCTCTCTGTGCACCTTTATAATTAAAAGAATTAAAGGTTTTGTAGAAAGAATTAAATTCCTTTCACTCAGCAATGCTTCCTCCTGCAGGCTGTTGAGGAGGCTTTGTGTGTTGATGGCTTGTTGATATCCTCGGCCCCAGCTGAAAATCCCAATTGTTGGTAGGAACAGAGTGTGATGGTGTCCTGTGCGCTCTGTAGCGCTGCTGTTGCTCTCGGCCCCACAAAGGCTGCGTGCCGGGTGAGGTGGCCACAACTGAGTTTGACTGCATTAATGCCCTGGCTGGCCTGTCAAAATTCTTTCCTGAGCTGCTGTTGATCCGGAGGGTTCCCCAATGTGCGGGTTCAGCGCGTGGCTGCCCAAACAGCTGTCCCGTCACAACAGAGGGCACGGGGCAGGGGGGCAGCCTGAAGGCAGCGGTGCCAGCACAGCCCGCCCTGGCACGGGGGGCCGCTCCTGGCTGTGCCACCTGGGCTCACACCGGGGCTCTTTGGTGCGGTGACAGCTGCACCACGCTGCACTTAGAGGGATTTATTTACTTGTAAAATCTGATTCCTTCCAGGAGACTGGAAGATGTGAAGATGGAGACAGTTCTCCAAATCGTAGCGTTTCTAGAAAAGGAAAAGAGGGGGTGAAATTTCCAGGTACAAACAAATGCTGTAGGAGCTGATTAGCAGAAATGAGCACTATTCCAGTTATGCCTCGGTGTGGACTGCTGCTCAGTACTGTCAGGTTGTTTGCCTTTATGTAGTTTTGAAAGGTGATAAACCCCTGAATTCCTGGCTGAAGTTCACTATTAAGTTGGGGGGTTTTCCCTTTAAACTATGAATGGTAGTATTCTGTTTTTAAGAGACACGAAGTTGATGATTTAGTATGCATTCCACTGTGTTTCTTCAGCTGCAAACTCTGTAGGAGAAGCGAAAATGACCTTTCACCACCTCCTAGAAGACAACTGGAAAATTAAATGACTGATTATAGTAAGAAGAGGCTATTTAATGTTCAGATCCTCACTCAGCCTGCCTGTACACAGTACACTTGAGGCTAATACAATCTTGGATGGAAACAAGCATACCAGTTACTGTATGTCCTACGGATTTCTTGCTCCCAGCTGTAATCTCTAAATGTGGTATGAAAATAATGACCTTACATATGTTTGGGTTTTTTTCTTTTTTATCTCTTGCATACAAGACATCCTTGTGTATTAAGTACTGTAGAGCAGTACTTGAGCATGATTTTTGAAGATTTAGTATGAACTGTATTCCCCTTTCTCTCAGACCCTGCACTTTTTTGCCCCCCCCGATAGAGAGTTTAATACAATTGCAGCTCTTGCAGTAGCTTCTTCAGTGTGTATTCAGAAAGGCAGCAGCATAAGCTCTGTCAGAACTTGTACAGTGGCATTAGGAAAAAAATCAAAGCGTTCCTGAGCAGTGGTGTTCAAGATACCACAGGCTTCCTTGAATTTTTGAAGTAGGAAATAACTGTGGTAAGAGTTGTGGTATTTAACTTATTAATGGTAAACACTGGTTGAGCTCTGTGGGTACTGAAATTTTGCGTGTGGGGGGACAAAGTCCCACGTAAATGGCTCCAGTGTGAGGGTGTGTGGCTGAGCAGCATCAGGGCAGCTGTGTACGTGTTGCTGTGAGAGGAGAGCTGGGGGGTGCTGGCTGGAGTGCTCTCAGGTGTAGGAGCAGTAGAGCAGCAGGATCTCTCCTTGCCCCAGGTGAGAAGGAAAAGCCCTTGTGTCTGCAGCACAGCAATTCTGCAAAGGGAGAGGGTGGAAAAGAGGAAGGGTGTTCTCAGGCAGGGGGAAAGGGCACAGACAGAAGGGGATGCTGAGTGATTTGAACACTTGGAATATGTACATTCCTGAAGTTAAGGAGTATGAAGGGGAAGCCTGGGTTTTTTGGGTGACAGCAGAAGGGGTATCAGGCTTTGCATGCTGTGGAGTAACTCTGTAAGTGATGAAGGTGAGAGCAGGTCTGCAACAAAATTGTTCATCAAGTTCAGCTGGGGAGAGAGGGACGTTTCACCCCTTAGTTATAACCAGTTCTTCAGTTCTAGCCATACTAGAAGCCATTTCTTGCTACTTTGGCTTTATGACACTATTGTTGATGATACCCTTTCTCAATGTACTTCACCTGTATAGTTACAGAAATAGCTAATAACTCCTGATGACTAGAATGAATTGATACTTTGTTTCAAGTAGACTTCTGCAGGAATTTGGGCATATAAGATACTGTGCTGCCAGTAAAGAAGGAGTATTGGAGAATCAGGTTTGCAAAATACCTTTTCCTTTAGCTCGTGTGTGTGTCTCATTAGGTAAGCCATTGCCAGCTTGAGTGCATGTGTAATGTGTGTGTTAGAGAGAACCCCTTGTGCCTCAGGGCTCCCAAACAACCAGCCTTTGACAACTGGCAAGATGAGGGTACAGCACACACACACAGTGGGGTTTTGTGTGCAAGGAGCAGGACAGCTTGATCCCACTGCTGGGAGGTGCCAGGGTAGAAACCTGGCTGTAGTCTCAGCTCCACAACCATCTTCCCAATCAACTCAATCTGCAGCCATGCTTGTGCTTTGCTCAGTTTGCAGTGGGGATGATCTGTGACTTTATTTGTTGCTGTTAATACTGGCAAAGCAGTGTTCCTTAGCTCGCTTAGCTGGGTTGGCCCTCAGCAACAGTTTACATTTTCAGAGACTACACACTGCTCTTGAACAACTGTCACTTGCTGTGCTGTTAGTGAAATCCTGCCTCGTGTTAACTTGGGTTTGAGCAGCAGCACAGTAACGTTTGATGGATTTTCCTTTGGGTCCATACGAAAGCCTTAGGAGTGCTTGTTTTTTCTGTGAATTGCCTTGAATGGAGACATGGCATGCTGCATTATGATGATGGCCTGCAGAGTAAAATGTTGCTTCACAGTGATGATCAATAATTATTGTACTGTAAAGTGCCTTTTTTTTTCCTTTTATGCTCAAAATTCCAATTTGAACTCTGTGTAGTTATGTTACACTGGACAAGTGGCCTTCTGCCTTTTGTTTGCTAAGGGGAGAGGATGAGGTTGTGGCAACTGATAGGAGAGTCTGATAAACCTGTTTTTCCAAGGGTCATGTGCAATTTCACGTAGCTGAATCGACACTCAGGGCACGTTGTGGAGATTAAATGGCTTGAACAATGACTGACAGTGAAAACCTGACTGAAAGAACTTGACCATAAGAAATGTGAGGACTACAATGCCACGTCTGCATTCATATTTGTGACCATTTGAAGTGATGTTTTGTGCCTTTGCTGCTTTGGTTGTAGGTGTTACTGGCTGCTTCTCAGGTAGTGATGTTTGAGCAGTGAGAGATACATGTATGTGGACACAGAGATATGGAAGTAAAACAGAAGTAGCTTGGATTATTTCACAAACTTTGAAGTTATTTGCCTCTTTTATGTGCCTGTTTGAAAGCAGCATTTGCTGAAGTTTTCAGGATTTTTTTTTTTCACAAAATGTTTTCTGTCTTGGGTGTATACAAAGTAAAAAAGTTAAAGATTCCATAATAATTTCAAGAGAATTCCCTGGGCTTGTGTTGAAAAGTGAATTTGTGCAGATGAAGCTGCAGATTATGAACTTCTTGGGTTTTGGAATAACTGGCACACAAGTGAATTGCCATTAAAACACTGTTGACAGTTTAGTTCTGCTGTGGTCATCTTAGGAAGACTGGCACTTACAGATGCTGCTGGATCTGTGTATGACAGAAGGTGTTCCATCATCAGAGCCTTGAGTTCAGGTGGGAACAGGCACGTGTGTGGGAAGCCTGGTGGGACAGGAGGGCAGTGCCTTTGCCCAGAAAGGTGCTGTGAAGGCAAAAGGGATCCCCAAACCATTCTGTGTTCCCTTAACAAACATTCCCTTCATGGTAGCCTTCAGCAATTGTTCAAGCTTGTTTGTACACAGACCTGTGTTTTGCTTGGGACGGTCTGTGGGCGCGGAGTGAATTTTACCAGCATCTAGGGCACTGTGGTTTGCTACGAAGCACATGCCTCTGACTCTCCCTTCTCTAGCATGGCTGTATTTGATAAGGTACACAGCTCTAAAACAAGGCACTCTGCTGCACTTGCCTCGTTCCCTGGAGAGCGTGTGGGAGAGGCAAAGCGTGACCCTGTCAGCTGTGTTGATTTAATGCGCTCCTGCAGGTATTTGCTGAGCACATGAGAGAACCGACACAGGGCAGGATTATGGGATTCTTTCACCTCCCTCCTGCGAAGGTGCAAGATGATTAAGTTCTTGCAATGCCGGGGATCCAACCAAAGCGTGATGCTTCACCTGGGATTGTCTTGGGTACAGGCTGTAGCTGTCCAAACAGCCATTAAACTTGAGAGTAGAACTGCAGTAGTTTTGGATGTTGAAAAGGGAGACGTATTTCAAACAGCTGAAATTGGTGTCTTACCAAACAGAGGGGTTGTAACAGGTGTCCTCACTGACCCGAGCACGTCAGGCTTCAGGGAGAGTGTAAGAAAAGTAAAGCTAATCCAACCTTGCTTTCTGTCATTTGGAAACAGTTAAAGATCTCTGTTTAACTGAACTCCAGTGAATAAATGGTATCCTGCCCTTCACATGCATTGGTCAAGGCAATAGTGTGTTTTATATCATTTTAAAATTCAAAAGGAAAAGCAGGTTGAAGTTTTTCTCTTGTTCAGTAGAGGCAGGTAAAATTCAATTTACTTCCTCACTACCACCAATATTAAATTTCATTTTTAAACCCTCCATTGCAAAAATTTTTCTTAACCTTTAGAATTCTGGATTATTGAAATGTTAGATTCTTAAAGAAATTACAGATTATTGTTTTAATATATAAAAGTGTAAATGATAAATGTTGTCTTGTTCTATAAGTTATCTATACAGTAGAATAAAAGGTGGTGTCTGGATGCTTGAAAATACAAATTTTGGTGTTTTAGTAACTTGAGGTTCCTGGGAAGTGGTTCAATTTGGGTTGTTTCCAGTGAAAGGGACCCTCCATGCTTTCTTTTTTTTTTCTAAATTATTATAAAGGATGAAATGAAAGGGCAGATGGCAGTCTGCTGACTTACAAAGCCTGTGCATTTCACTGGCACTTGAGTAGCTAGTGGTAGAAAATGCTTACTGCTTTAAAGCTGCCTTTGGAAAATTTGGCCCCTAGTAATGGGAAACAGTCTGTCAGTTGTGTAATCACTACTAATGCTATTTTAGGCAGCTGTAAGTACTAGTGGTTTATGGTCATCAAGCTAAAGTTTAGCTTTAAAAATATCAAATCCTGATATTTTTGTTAATATTAACTCTGTGCCTTTTTTTTTCCCCCTCTAAAGGCAGCTTGAGACAGGTGAAAAATAAGTAGTGAATGATTGACTAACAATTGCAAATAACGTGTACTAAATTGCAGCTAATTGTGTAGCTTAATCTTCAGTATTTGTTGAATGTTCATGTAGGATGTGTATGTGATCTAGTTCTGCTCTTTAATTCAAATGCACAGCCTTGGTATCATCCAGGTGCCTGCTTAGGGAAAGCCATCTATGGGTTGAGATCAGTTACCTGGTGTGTGTTTATAGCTGCAAATGTATTGACCCTGCTAAGACTGTATTAGCCCTCGGACATGTCTTGTTCCATTAGGATTTACTCGCTTCATTGCCAAGATTTGGGTGAGCTGGACTGGTCTCTTTCCAGCCTTCTCAAAGTATCTAAGCTGGTTAAAAGATCTGCCAGTTTGATGCTCTGCTTTTTGGAAGTAAAGGGGGATGAAGAAAAATTTTAGGACTGAGAAGATTAAAAAATTAGGAGTGCTGTTATGAAAATTAGCTAAGTTTTGGTTGTGGCTGGTATAAAACCCCAGAGAACTGGGTTCTGTCCGTGATTGGGGATTTTGCAAAAATTTAGAAACAGAAAAGAAACAAAACTTTGTTGAATTTTGTTCAGGCAGCATGCTAAGGATTTTCAAAAGAAAGGCCTCCACTTTTTCCATTCTGTGATCTGGAAATTAAAGCAAGTGAAGAGCTGTCACCATGTAATTGTGAGTTTAAATGATGATGCAGCAGCCGTGTGTTTAAATGTGTGCTCTACCACTTGGCCATGCTGAAATGGCTCAGTTGTGCCCAGGGAGATGGGGCTACTCCACGGAGCAGACTGTGGGTACAGGTTGTTCTGATCATAAGAGCCAGAGCAAGATGTTTTGCTTTAATTCAGCAACCTCACAATTTCGGCAGGGTCGTAGTAATTTAGAAACAGCTCCTTTAAAAGTCTCACTGACATCAAAACTGTGTCACTGTAGCTTTAGAGAGCAGGATAAAGATTATATAACATTGCAAGAAAAACAGCCTTATTGTTAGGGATGAGAAAGCTTAGATAGGATATACTTAGATGACAGATCCTGCCCAGGAAAAGCTGTCTTAATGTGTGTGTTCCTGGAATCTTCTGTCACTTTCTGCTGCCCCTTTTTTTTTTTTTGTGTAAGCAAAATTGTTAATAACAATTAAGCAGAGGATGTAATGGAATGTCTGAACAGTGAGATCCTGCTTTCTGACAGGCTGTGGTTTTCCTAAATGATTTGATTGGGTTTGAAATCGTTCCTGTGGCAGGAGCGCGGGGCTTTGCTCTCTTTGTGTTTTGTGTGTTTGTTGGGGGCCTAAATTCTTTCCTGGCCTTCTGTTACAGAAGGGTTTGTGTTGACAAAGCTCCCAGTCTGTCCCGGTGCCGATACAAAGGCTCTCCAGAAGTGATGATGCCATGAATTGTGATTGTATGGGGGCTGCTGTAAACATGCAGCCTTTGTCCCGGGCCCGGTGCCCACGAGGTGTGATGTCAGCGGGGCACATCCTGCTGGGCACGGTGTTCCAGGGTGTTCTGGCGTGTTCCTGGGGCTCTGAGATATTCCATGGTATTCCTGGGGCTCTGAGATGTTCCGTGATGTTCCTGGTGCTCTGAGGTGTTCCATGGTGTTCCGGGGTGTTCCTAGGGCTCTGAGATGTTCCGGGGTGTTCCTGGTGCTCTGAGATGTTCCGTGGTGTCCCATGGTGTTCTTGGTGCTCTGAGATGTTCCGTGGTGTCCCATGGTGTTCTTGGGGCTCTGAGATGTTCCGGGGTGTTCTGGGGTGTTCCTGGTGCTCTGAGACGTTCCATGGTGTTCCTGGGGCTCTGAGATGTTCTGTGGTCTTCCTAGTGCTTTGAGATGTTCTGTGGTTTTCCATGGTGTTCCTGGGGCTCTGAGATGTTCCGTGGTGTTCCATGGTGTTCTTGGGGCTCTGAGATGTTCCAGGGTGTTCCTGGTGCTCTGAGATGTTCCGTGGTGTTCCGGGGTGTTCCTGGTGCTCTGAGATGTTCCGTGGTGTCCCATGGTGTTCTTGGGGCTCTGAGATGTTCCGGGGTGTTCTGGGGTGTTCCTGGTGCTCTGAGACGTTCCATGGTGTTCCTGGGGCTCTGAGATGTTCCGTGGTCTTCCTAGTGCTTTGAGATGTTCTGTGGTTTTCCATGGTGTTCCTGGGGCTCTGAGATACTCCATGGTGTTCCATGGTGTTCCTGGTGCTCTGAGATGTTCCATGCTGTCTGCTGGCACTGTCTGCACCACCCCCTTGCCCTGCTGGGCGGAGTTCCTGCTCTTACTCGCAGAGAGCCAGAAGATGCCGTGTTACAGCTCTTACATAAACGATCTTGAACACTTAATGTGGGTGACAGATCGCACATACAGGATCGCTGTCTGTCGGCTCTGTAGTGGAAGGCCCAAAATAACGGGGCTTTTTAGCCACTGAGAAATAAAACAACTGCTATTTTAGGCTTCCCCTCCTGAAATGCTTTGTGTCTGGGAAGCCTGTGTTCCTTACGTGCCATAACAGCTCAAATGCACCCCTCAGCTCTGTAGGATGCAGAGAGGGAAGGAAAAGCTGCCCTAATTCTCTCCCCAGAACCAGCTGATGCAAAAGTTCAGTTGTGTGACCTTACAAACCACAGGCTTGGTTTTGAGTTGCCTGCTGTGGCTGTTACAAACTCCTGAGCCAGTTTATACCTCAAGCTCAGAATGTTTGAAGTTTTGTGTGTGAATCCTGTATTTCAAAATACAGTGACTCATATCCACGTGGAAATCAGCTGTTCCAAAAATATGGATTGAATGCAGATCTGGAGAAACTCAATGCCATTTATGTTTTTAAGTTAAATGAGCATATTTACTGGTAAGTCTGAAGAATTAAAAAGTGTTGCAACCAAATGGTTTGGTTGAACTCGTGTTTTAATATTAAGCATCCGTTGTGGAAAAAGTTAGAATGTGCAATTAAATATCCATAATCTAAAAATCTGAAATCTTTCCCGATACAGCTGAGTAAATATGCTCTCAATGTCAAAGAAAAGCCTTTCTGAGAAGTACATTCATGTTTCAAAAGCTAAATCAGGCGAAAAATGTGAATAGCTAATAATTCTTAGGGCATAGTGGTTCACGTGGGGTATACACTAATAATCCAGGTGGTATCAAATTGTAGGTTTTCTCCCATACAGGAGGAGTTGTTTTCAGTGCAAAACCTGGAACAAGAGCAGAACAAGGGCAAGGGCTGGCACTCAGTGGAGAAGGAGCCACTGCAGTGTGTTCCACCACGGTGGGATTGCTTGATCCTCCCGTCTCCAGGGTCACTTGTGTTCCTGCCTGATGACAGAGGTGCTGCAGGCATTTTGGAGGAGGTTTTCCCATAGGTCCCCAGACTGGGATAGGTACTGGTTGCAATAACAGGTGTCCTATTTGTTCATTATATCCTTGGTGCAAAAGGAGAAGTAAAGTTGTAAGCAAAGGAGACTATAGGCAGCAAAGAGGTGAGCTCCGTTCTGTAAGCACTCTTGAGATTCCAGGTATGGCTTGGAAGAGAGGTGGCAGATGTTTTTCTTGTATAAATCATTACAATTAAGAGACTTGCTTAGACCTAGCCTAACATAGTTGAAAAATGCTTGATTTAATAAAAAAAAAAGGCCAAAAATACCTGTTAGGAGAATGTGCACACACAGTCCAAATGTTGGCTGTATCTGGAGAATGTTTTTATTCTAGTGAGTTTGAGGGTTTTAAGAAACAGATGGCTCAGTGAATCTTGGAAGGGATTTTGCTTGTTCTTTGTATTTCCTGATGGGAATGTTGGTGTAATCTAAAGTCATGCTAGTAATGTTTACTCTCTTGCCTCTCTCTCTCAACTGAATGAGCTGGCCAGAGAAGTTGAGGTCTCAAAAATAGCTGGTTCAGGCAGGTCTTCAGGCAGCGGGGCCACAGTTGGCAGAGTTTCCTTTCTGATGCTCCCCACTGTGCATCAAGGGCAGTGTGCAGTGTGAAAGGCTTGAGGTAAGAATATTGCACCACTGCAGGAACTTTACAAGTAGGTTGTGTGTCGTTAAAAATGAGTGAGATGTCATCAGTGCAAAGCCTGGAATATCTCGAGTGAAGTTTAGTGCCTAAAATAATAGTTTAGAAACCCAGTGGCAACGGGGACTTCCACCTTGTTTCTCCCACAGAGAGAGTGGTTAATGTTTCAAGAGTGCACTGAGTGAAACTGAGGAGAAAATACACTTTTTTTCAAGTACTGTATTGTGTAAAGGAAGAAAGTGATTAAACAACATGTAAGTGCCCATCTGGGAGCCTGCCTTAGCCATAAACCTTGGCAAGCTGAGCACTGGACTTTCTTGATAGACATGTGAGATGTTAGGCCTTACTTAATCAAGAATAGATATTCTAAGGTCTCTGCTTTGTGTATAGCGTGCTTTGAAGTGAAGATGAAAGATGGGAACAGTTTGCGTTTTCACAAAGGTACTGGGAATATCATGTATTCTTTTAAGGTGTTTTTAGCTGTGATTTAGGGAAAAAAAAAAATAAACTCGAGGGGATTGAGCTTGTGAAAGAAATAAGTTTATGCAAAGGCTTCAGCTTACAGATGGGAATTTCAGACCTCTGTAGGTAGAACTTTGCTGGGTATGGTGCCAGCTGGGAACTCTTGGGATAGTCTGTTTTGCCAAAGCTGCTCTCCTTTATCTAATCACATCATATTTTTATGGGCCTAGAAGGTCAGTGAAGAAATACACCTTATATTATTAAAAGCCAGTTTTAACATACTTGTATTTTTCTCCAGTTTTCAAACCTTGACTCTGAGTGCTGGAGAATGAAGCATGATTTGTTGGCTCTGGAGTGAGAAAGGGAATTTTTCCTTTTCAGCTGCAGTGAGGGAAATGAATTCCAAAATAATGAGGGAATTTTCAGACCTGGGGATATGAAGATAACATCTGGGTGATAAAACTGAGGTTCAGCAATTTGTCTTTAGCTACTAAAATTTAATTGAAGGGGTGAGAAGTGGAGAATACCTTAAATAACTAAACCAAACCAAGTAAGATCCAGACATGCCAATGATATGAAGGGGCACTCGGTGTTGAGTTGGAAGCTGCGTGGTTTCCTCCATCCTCACAGTGTTACCAAACCTGTGTGAGGAGAAAACTGGGATTGCTTTTTGAATCATCTGAACAAGAGGCAGGGAATTTCTGTTTACCTCTCCGTAGCAGGGGTGTCTCCAGCACCTTTTGAAGGGGGGCTGCACGTTGTGGCAGCTTGGTGAGGGAAAACCCTCTTCCCATGGGTTAAATGAGCAGCTGGGGGGTCACATCAGTTCCATGGGTGTGCCCAAAGCACGGCTGGCTCTGCGAAATGCAGATAACAAAGATAAAAGAGCAGATTTTTGGCACTGTGGTCTGCAGTTAACCTGTCCTCCAAGGCAGGAGGTGTGAGCTCTACTGCCTTGGTCAGGGCTGGAACAGATTGAACAATCCTGTTTGAGGAGGAACTCCAAAGACTCCAGGTCTTATTCCTTTCACAGGTTTTCTTTGGAAGAAGCCGTGTTTTTAGGAAAAATCAGCATCAATACAGTTTTACCCTTTGACATGTGCTACTTAATGATTCCATTTTTTGGTAATTATCACCTGTACTGCATTTTAAATTGGTGCCCCCAAAGTTTTAAGCTATTTAGTACTGTTTCTTGTGTGTATCCATCATCTGAGCAACATTAAAATAAGATGAAATACTAGAAGAACCAGCTGGCTGCATTTCTTTCAACTTCTTTTGCGTTGCCTAAAAAAGTGGGGTTAAAAGTTTCTGTGTTCCCTGACACGGAATAAGATAAATAGTGTGTTAATACTGCATTGTGAAATTTTGGGGGTGAATTGTTCTTAAAAGCTTCGGGGTTTTTTTTTTTTTTGCTTATTTATCTGTTTGGTCTTGTTTTTGTTGTTTAACAGGAGTCTTACCCCTCTTCCTCACCAATATGGTTCGTAGAATCAGATGACCCAAACCTGACTTCAGTCTTAGAGCGTTTAGAAGATATTAAGAAGAGCAATACTCTGGTGAGCAAAGTGTTTTGGTTCTTTCGGGCATTCACTTGGATTTGGGTGTTTGTTTGGCTTTGTCACCTTAACAGGCACTTCAATTAGTTCGATTTTGGAGTCATTTTGGGAGGTTTTGTAAACACGGCTTTCTCTTGTGAAAACATATGAGCCAAAAGTAATCCAAAAGTTTGGAGGCAAGGAGGGAAAGATTACTGAACTTCTCTTACTGAGTAAGAATTTAAGTTTCAGCCCCAGTAATTAGCATGGAGCTTTCTGAAAATAATTAAACAGTGAAGTGGATGAAAAGGAAAGGTTAAAACTACTGAATAAAACAGCTCTTGTAGAGTATTCTTTGCATGGAGATTAATTACAGAGGCAAAAACTTTGTGTTTCTGAGAATATATATTCTCCAAAACATGGCTATAATACAGGTAATTCCTGGTTTCATTAAAGGAGGCTTGACCTGTCAGCTTCTGGGTCACCAGAATGTTCCTCAGGTAGTGCTACATTTGAACAGTGTTGTGGCTTTGGGTGATTGCTGCTTAAAGAAAACCTTTATATGAATTCTAATGGCTGTTTTGTATTTCAGAAAACTCTCAAGCATTATGTCTTACTTGAGCACCCTTTACATGTGGTGATAGGAGCTCTGTGTATGTGTATATATATAAAAATTAACTTCCCACTCTGTGTAGGAAAGTAAGTGTCCTTGAATAGTGCTTGGAGATAAATGTCACTACAAATGCAGTTTGTTCCACAAAGGGTAGTGTTGCAGCATACTGACCAATTCAGTGATTAAGTATCATTTTTCCACTCCAAATTCAGCCTTATGGATATTAAATAGCCCTTAAAGGTGATCTTTATTAATAGATTATTTGAACATGTCGTGTTTATTTTTGTGTACAGGACTGTGATGTGCACAAAACAAATCAGGCTGCAGAATACTGCTTATTGCATGGGTTATGTGCTCAGTGTTTGCCTGGTTTGGGGAAAATTGGAATGTTCTTATGGAATCTACCACTTGTCATGTGCCCTGGCATAATGTTAATCTAGCATATCCAACCTTAAGCAAGGATGGGCAAGTGTCTTTTTCTATAGAATAGTTAAGATGCATTTAACTTCTAGCAGAAATAATTAGGAAACTAATAAGAAAATGAGAGTCTTTGTGGACCTTGCCATAATAAAAACAGTGTTTTAGTGCGTGGTGTTGGATGTGATTGCAGGAGACATAATCTCAGTTGTGTATTTTCTACTTCAGCCTAAACTTTAGACTAAATTACATACAGAAGAATGTAACAGGTCTCAGTCTTTGTGACTTCTGCCTAGAAAGACACAGAACGGGACAGGAGCAGAAAATCTGAAATACACTTTCCAGCAGCTTTTTTTGCAGTTTGAGGCCGGTGTAGGTTCAGCCTGAGGGTTCTGAACAAGCTGTTTCCCATGTGTGAGTGCCTGCACCAGGGTGGAAAGCTTTGCTGTAAACATGCATGGGGCTTGCTGTGCTGAATTGCATATGCACATGGCCTGCTGATGTGCCTGGTAAGAAAACAGCTTCTGGTATCAAGATTGTACTTGCCCATGTAAAAGCTGCTGGGTTGATGTAATAGACACCTGTGGCTGGCCCATTGGTTTCTCAGGAATCCACCCTGCATCATGTTATGCCAAGATGAAGACAGATGGGAGTGGTTGAAGAGATAAATACACTGCAAAATCTGGCTGCTTGTTTTTTTGCTCCCAAGGCTTGACTTCGTGGGTTTGGGGTTTGGTTTTTTTTTCCTCCCTACTCTGCAACCTTTCTCCATGGAACTTCTTCCCCTTCAATGGCATTGGAGCAGCTCACACAGACTTTTTGGAGCAGGGTAGAAAGGGATGGAGAACTACCTGTAGAAATCCCAAGGCTCCTGATTTATCCCACTGTCTCCTAAAAATTCACTTAGTTTAATTTAGACTTCTAGGAGGTTTCAAACCAGTTTTAATTTAATTTATTGCAGATAAAGGATCATTAGTGCCATGTTACTCTAAACTCAAAGTTATTGGAGCAGTCAAATTTTGAAGGGGAAATTGAATTTGGCTCTTCCAGGAGCCCAACAGGGCACAGTGCCCACGTGCTAAAAGCACTGCTGGCACATTTACCCTGGTTTCACCTTCTTTGGCATTACTCTGCCCTTTCTACCTGCATTCTAAGTTGTGACAGGTATCAGCTGCCTGGGAAACTGAAGAACTCCTCTTCAGACATTGGTGTTTGACAGGGGAAAGCCTTGTCATTTGACATGGTAAAGGGAAAACTGGTTTGTGGTGTTGAAATCATGCAGATGTTTCCTGGAACATCTTCTGCAGGTCTGAGACTGTGTTAGTTACCTTGCCATGAGCATGGTGCATTTGCTGTGAGATCTGTCAGAGCACTGAAAGTGTTGAAGGGCTGTTAAGAATGTGATCAGCATAGATGTCATTAGGCTTGGACACTTCAGCTGCTTGACTGTCAATGTTGAACAAGTCCCAGTCAGCACATGAAGGGGCTCCATAGTTCTTTCAACCCCTAAGGTTCTCCTGAATTCCTTTGCTGAAAATCCAGCATCACATCAGGCTTGATAGGTATGAAACTGCCATCTGCCTTCTAGTGGTTGTGCTGTGCAAAAGAAATCCTAGTGCAATTGCCTGAAGTTTAATGTGATGGAAGGTACGTGGTGCAGTTCTGAAGCCTCTAACCTTGCTTCATGGCACATTAAATGTAACTGTTTGCTATTTGGAGGTTTGCTTTTTAAAGAGAATAGAGAAATGGACTGAAATTCAGATGGGCAGCTTTAATTCTCACCCTTTCTAGACCTTACACTTGCATGGAAGGTGTCAGGAGTACTGAATTGCTGGCCTGCTTGCAGCTTGAATAAGCTGCTGTCCTGAAGCACACTGCTTTGGTGTTAATAATTTAGATGGAGTCCCACGTGGAGGGCATTTCAGGAAAGAATGTTGTCTCTTGCAAACTCCCAGTGCAGCAGCAGCTCATCATGTATTTGGAGTCAGAGATAAGATGCAGGAATAAGCTCTGCTTTACTCCTGGAACTGGCCCAGGCTGCTGAGTGTGTGTCACAGCTCACCTGAGAGCTGAGAGGTGCTCACACTCCCAAGTGACAGAGATTGCTCTCCTCTGCTTCCATTTGTGTTCTCCTTCAGCAGTTTCTCAGGGGGTTGGGCTAAGATTAATTGATTCCTTTCTTTTTATATGGATGTGGTGTATGTGTAGATAAATACACATGCAAAAATGAAGTCTTAGTATAGTTACACTGTACTTCTTAAGTCCCTGTTCCTTGGTAATCAGGAAACAAGGGGTTTCACAGTGAACTCAGCAGGATGTTAATATCATCAAAGGTATCCTAAAATTCTTAATGCTTTCATAGTGCATTAGAAAGATCTCTTGATGCATAAAAAAGCCTCCTACTGTAGCCTAGGTTTCAGAAAAAAATAGTCCTAAACTGTTCTCAGATGTGTAGGATGCTGACAGGAAACAGAAAATTCCAAGAGGAATTTGTGTTCCAGTTTGTGTTCCAAACCAGCATTATGGTGTCCACAACAACTGCCTAGCTCTCAGAACTCCAGAAGCATTAAAAATTACAGGGGTATTAGGATTTTATATTTTTTTTGTTATTTTTATGCTCATTACAATCAATACAGTATATAAATGGTGTTGCATTTGGTCACTTGAGCATTTCCCCTCTGTAGGCTCTTTACATGGTCCTTTAATACCCTGAGGGTTATGCATTCTGGTTGTGCATTCTAAGTTTAGTTTGTGCTTTAGGCAGTTTGTATTCCAGGGAAACTGGGTGTCCTGAGATAGCCCCTTTCCTTCCCTAGACTCAGGGGGTGTGTGTGTTAAGCATTCACTTTACATTAATCAAGCCTGTGAAGTTAACCTGGAAATACATTTAAATTATTGATATGTGACAGAAATCTGCTCTCTCTTTTGGTACAGTCTGTTCATGTACATACCAACACATACCAGATCATGCCAGGCCCTGCTTGTGTTGCTGCCTGTGAAGGAACTGTGAGAAGCTTCCACTGTGTCAGGGCCTGGCTGCAAAACATTCCTTCTGAGTTTCAGTTCAGGTGACAGGACATTTCCTGAGCAGGATGGGGAGTGGAGGAACCAGGGCAGGAGGCACTTCTTAGCTCTCTTTGCAGCCCTCACTGTCCCTTTCTGTCAAGACACCTCTCATGTTTTCTTCATCTGCTTTTCCAGGGTCAGTGCTAATGGAGCAGCCCAATCCAATGGTGGTGCTCTTCTCCCACCACTTATATTTTTGTTTTGTATGCTTCACAGCAGATGTAACCAAATTAATGGCTTGCCTGCTTTTACACAGCTCTGGGAGGAAAATTACACCTCCTCAAATTGTCTGGCTTGTGCTCCAGCTCTCCATGAGGCTGATTGTGCAGAGGGAAACTTTCTCAACAAGATGTGTAGCAGTGCAACTTTAAGCATCTTGCACCTACTGAGAAGAGCAGTTCTGAGACCTCTGGTTCTATCTGGCAACTGCATTTTTCATGGATTAACCTGATTTCTGCCTGCTAAAAGATTTTCTGATGTTTCAAACCAGTGTAGAGGCTTGATGAGAAATGTGATTGTTACAGAAAGCTTTTGGCAGCACAAACTGTTGCATCTCCTGTGTTTGCTCATAAGAAATGTGGTGCTGATACACCAGTCCTTTTGGTGTTACCTGCTTTGTTTTTGAGTTAAGGATTACTGTTGTGAATGATGCAGAAACAGCAAATTGTGGTGTGATAGGAGGGAGTGTCATAACTGTTGTATTGCAGTCTGGTATCTGAGTTCATGGCCATGGATGGATAAATAACATTCCTATTACACAGAATGTGGAATTCTGCTGTAGAAGGGAAAAGCACTGGAGCTTTCAGAGAGCATAAAGGCAACATTGGCTTATCACTGCTAGTGATTTGGGCTTGGGAATAAGTTTTTAACCCTGGAGAGACTGAATTTTCACTTGCAGTGGGGAAAGGTTAAGAGCATTTAAACTGGCCAATAGCTTTAGACATTCAGAATATTTTGGAGTGAAGAGGTTTTTTTTAACCTCAAGTTATTGTGTATTTTAAGAAATACAGTGTGCAAGTACCAAATAGTGTTGCAGAGTTATCATTCTTTCAGGGTAATAAAGGCTGTGCTGTACCTTGGGTGAGGCCACGTTGCCTGAGTCTCCCTCCTTTAGGCAGAGGTGCTTTGAGGGCAGGGGATTGCCACTCAGATGTTACTTGCAGCAGTGCTGAGGGATCTCGGTGCAGAAATGGTTGTCTGACACACTGCCCTCGACAAGTGACAAGGCAAACTCCCTTTGGTGTCTGGAAGAAGAGTCATAAATGAGTGTATAACTTCTGCAAGCTTCATCTAGGGAGTTATCCTGCAAATAAGGAGGTGCTGACCCTTTTACAGATGCATTCTGCAGTCCTGTCTCTGTTTTCCTGACACAGCTGTGCAAAGACCTTGAAAAGTTAGGAATATAATACAGTCTCTCATGTCTTGGCCTTAACTAGGAATCTGAGGCTGCCTGGAGAAGGTTAACAGCTATGGAAAGCAGCTTAGTGTGGGGAGCAAACTTAATGTTTGTGTTTTTCTGGCTTGCATTGCAGGGAGTGTGAGGTGTGCTCTGTTCTGCAGTTAACAGAATGTCAGTGCAATGCTGCAAGTTGGAAACAGAAATCAGAGAGAGTAACAGCTTGTGTCTCCCCCTGACCTAAGATATGGCAGGCAGACTGCTCAGAGCTTGCCTGGCTTCTGTGCCTTGTCTTGCTTTTAATGCCTCACTGGTGTGCCCTGCAAAAGAATTCAGGACATGGAAAACCAGACTCAGACTGTTCCTCCTTGGGTTTTTTGAAGACATGTTTTCTTAAGCTGGGAAAGGACCATCTTGTCTCATGGAACATGACTGTTTGCTTATTCCATAGTGATGTGTGGCTCAGACACCTGTGTTTGGATTGGGTGATGCTGTCAGGGCAGATTATTCTTCTGCTCATGGCTTTCTTCACTTGACACGAGGAGATGAATGGGAGCCACCTTTAATTTGCCTTGTTCTTGGGTTTCTGTGGTGGGGACTTCATCACAACAATTACAGAGTAGAAGAGTCTTTAAATCTTACTCCAGCCTTAGCAGATTTAAATGCTGTATGGTGACTTTAGGTTCAGTAGCAATGTGGAAAGAAAATTGAAAATACATTGCCCTGTGCTTTGGTTTACATAAACATTTCCATGTTTTCTTGTTTTTTCCAGCTTCTTCAACAGCTGAAGCGATTAATATGTGACCTCTGCAGATTATATAATCTTCCTCAGCATCCAGATGTTGAAATGTTAGATCAGCCATTGCCAGCTGGACAGGTAAATTAGAAAGCTGTGGATACCTCCTCATGGCAATGAAGGAGTTGTTTGTTCATCTCCAAGAAACAGGGTGGTGGGAATGATGGAACCTTGTGTAAGTCACAACTGATGTGAAGCACTGTTGCTTTGTGGTGTCCTCATTCTGAATTTTGTTTGCAAAATCCACTTAATAATGGTGTGACAATATTACACAATTTCCTTTGGAGTTTCTGTATCACTGAAAGGTGTGTGAGTGATACCAGTTCAAGCCAATCCCTGGGCACTCCTGGTGCTTCCCAGATTTCCTTTTCCTGAAATGTCTGCTCTTTGTTGAAGTGTGTGTGTTTTACAGCATGCACTTGGATGACCTTCTGCTGATGTTTTCCTTCCTCTCCCATGCCTTGCAGAGACATGGGATACCAAGACCATGTGGTGCTTTGGGTGGGGAGTATCTGAGGTGCCTTGTTTGCTTCTGGTGCACTTGATGGATTAAGAGTTGTGAGGGGCTCTGAGATGTTCTTGTTAACCAAAATGTTCTGTATTGTGCTGAAAACAGAACTGGTAACTGACAGTCACTGTTCTTTTTTGTACTTTTAATAAGACTATATCTCCTTTTGCTTGCCAGTGTTAGGATGACATGATTTCTAAAAGCTCCTGTAGCGTAACAGATGGTTTTCCTGTGGTGACAGTTCTATAGCAATGACAAATAACTTGCTTAATTTTGGTCACATGGCAAATTGCAATCCTATAGGTCTCTCCTCAGAGCCACCCACACAGCAGTGCCACTGCAGGGCAATGGGCCCATGATATTGGGAAGTAGCTTTGTGAAGAGTCTTGCCTGTGCTCTGAAACTCAAAGCCAGACTCACATCCCAGGGTTTGCAACTTAAATAAGAGTGGCCTTATCAAGGCTGGCTCGAGATCCATGTAGTCCCCTGTGTTGTCTGGAGCAGTGGCATTCCTTCCCTGCCAGAGGGAGAGGAAGCACAGGGCAAGCATATCAGAATGCTCCTGGGTATTTCTGCAGCTTCCTGAGCTTGAAGTGGTATCCTGAAATAGAAAGCCATGAAAAATTAACTCAATGTGTCACTTTGGTATATTTTCAAATAATCTGGAGACAATGTCTACGTGATTGTAGTAGTGGCTGCACAGAAGTTGTGGGTTGTGAGGAAAAAGAAGCCATCAAGTTTGAGGTCTAAAGTTTATTGGGCTTTTTTGTTTGTTTGTTTTTAAGGGCATAGCATGTAGATGGATTCTAGTCAGAGCCATGGTCTGAGCTCCTGGCTAAGAGGCCATGAATTGTAACCCATTTGATGTGTTTGTTGTGTTTGTCACTGGCTCAGAATAGGATATCCCTTCTCTGAGTTTAGAGTTTCTGCATAGAATTTAATTGGAATTAATGGTGACACTCTGTTTAACTCTGCTTCATGCAAAAGTCCCTTCACTGTCATGCCCCAGGAAAGCATCTTTGTGCACCTTACACTTTACACTTCAGTCCTTTGCTGAAGGACTTTGATAAGTGTAACTTCCATGTATCCTGTGTCTCTTTGGGAGGAGACTTGCTGGTTTTGGAAGGAAGGAACATACACAGAATCGATGCAGAAACTTCCTTGTTTTATTGCAGAATGGAACAACAGAAGAAGTTACATCAGAGGAGGAGGAAGAAGAAGATATGGGTGAAGTATGTCCATATATGAAATTGTCCTAATCTAGTAGAATTTTAGCATTTTGCTCTGCAGTGGCTGGCTAATAGTTAAGCCAAGCTGTAAATGGAACCTCTAGAGTTCAACAGAAAAGCTAATTAAAAATCTGGCTGTTTACCTGAATATCAACTTTCACTTCAACCTCAACACTAGCAAAATTTTCTTCTTAAACCTAGATCTCAGCTGTGAGGTACTTGGATACTGAGAATTGGACATCTGTTTGTGCTTTAGGCAAACAGTTCATAACATTGTGTGCCAAATCAGTAAGTTCTTGCATTGTTAACTCCTATTTCAAGCAGTGTGTGAACTGGCTCTGATACCCTTGGAAGTGCCTCCTAAATTGAAGCAGACTGGCTAAGAGTAAATTAGTTTGCTGATTGATTATCCAGGTGAGCCAGTTTTGAACTGTGATACATTGAAGGAAATGGAAGGACATTGAAATGGACACACTCAACTTTTTACTTCACTGTCTGGCAACATGGTGCTCCTTTTAATGAGCTTTTTAGTAAGAGCTACTCATTTGCTGACTTCTACTGCATGTTAGAATAGCTCCAAGATGCTTGCTTTTCAAACCACTTCAAATATTGTAGGAGTACTGTCCAGACTACTTCAGATCTAGGTTTTGAGTGAAGGTGTAGTAAGAATAAGCAACTCTTTCTCTGAATAAAAGGTCTTCCTTTAGAAAACATCTACATGTTACCAAGGATTTAAAATTAATTTATAGCAGGCTTTTTTACACCTTATTTAGCCTGATCCAGAGCCAGTGTTTCCCTAAAGGTGGTGTGTCCACCTGCTGCCACAAGGCTCTTGTTGCTTGCAGATTTCTAGACTCTCTTTGGGTTGCTTTACAGACAAAGAAATTGCCAGGTGGGATTGTGTGTGGCAGTGATCTCTTCAGCTTGTGATCCAGTCCATGTTCTAAATGGAAAAGCAGCTTATGATTCCCAGGGCTCTATCTATCACTGTTCTGAGAAACATGAGCATGTTGAAGAATACTCAGTCAAAAGTCTGTTGCAGTTGAAGGAAACTGTTGTCAAAGGCACCAGAGAGATGTTTCTTATCACACAGGCTTGGCCACAGCCTTTACCGAGGCTGCTTAATAAAGTACACTGTATAAATAAAGTAGCTTTCCCATACTGAACTTTCTTGAGGGGCTGCTGTAGCCCTGCCACATCTGTTAATCACTGCATGCCAAAGTTTAGTACAGCTGGGGTTGGAACTGAAAAAAGAGGCTGCTTTTAGAAATATCTTGGAGCCACCCTACCCTCAGGTACTTTGGGTTTCTCCAGCCCTGTTTTCTACCTGCTTCAGTGGGCTAATTCCCTACAATCCTGACTTCGTGCAGAGGTTTGGTTGTGTTTGTTTCTGTGAACAGAAACACCTTGTGAATTTCGGTTTTGTTTGTGTTGTGAGAGCTCCCTAGACTTCCAGTGGGTGCTGTTGGCTGGGAATGAAGTTAGAACAAAATAGAAATGGCATCCAACAATCACAAATATGTAGTGCTGTGCAGGATGTGACTGTATTCCAAATGCCCTTGGAGAGGGTTTCACTGAACAAAGAGCATAGTGCACTTCCTTACAATTAAACTTTTCCCCTATCCTGTAGGACATTGAAGATCTGGATCATTATGATATGAAGGAGGAGGAACCAGTTGATGGGAAGAAATCTGAGGATGAAGGCATTGAAAAAGAGAACCTTGCAATCTTAGAAAAAATCAGAAAAAATCAAAGGCAAGATCACTTAAATGTGAGTTAATGATTCCATGCTAAGTGCAGTGGAATACTTTGCAATACTTCTTTGTAATACTTCTGACTTTGAAATAGAGATGGTTTTCAGCAAAAAAAAGATGGTTTTTAGATGGGTTTTCAGTGCCCACTGTTATGCACCTACACATAAGTTAACCTGTAGCTGACTGTTTAACTGCTCATCTCATTTCCAGGGGTATCTCTTTGGTTGTCCTTGTGTCTTGCTCAGTGCCTTTGTTATGAACAGCATCCTCCTTGCAGAATCAGCAGGAAGTACCTACACTGTGCCCTTATTCAAATAAAAAAAATAAAGCCATGTTGAAAACTGATTGCATTAAAACTTACGGGAGCCAGGAATTTGTGTTTTAAATACATCTTCTTCATGAATTTATTTTTCAGTAATATCTATGCCACGTGGAAGTGACTGAAGGGTGGTGGTTTTTGGGCTTCTTGGGGTTTTTTGTCAGACATGGAGCCAAGGGCTGTTCAGTACCTCTGCAGCTTTGTTATCAGGTTGTTGAGTGACCTTGCCAGCAGGCAGTTGTAAAAAAAAAAGTGCTTATTCTCAAGAGGCTTAGAAAAGTTTTGTCACAAGAGCCAAGTTTGAGAGAAACTTCTACTTCTCAAAGGTGCATGTGGGAGGGAGTGATTATGTCACAACCTTAATTTTACTTAGCCTGGCTCCCAAAGAAACCCAGACTTGTGTTTCATAGAGGCTTAAAATGCATAAAGCGTGAAATTCAATACTTGTGTTCGTGATTTGTTTCAGCCAAAGGGTTTTAGACTGTTTACAAGTCACCTGTGCAGAAAGAAGGTGCTGCTGTGTGAGCCAGAAGTGTTCCTGTGCTCTTTGGCAAGTGAGCAGGCATGCAGGTCGTGTCCAGACACAAGTGTGCTCTTTCTCCTGAAGCCAAGAGCTGAAGATGAGCAGTAGTGAGGTGCAGGGGAGGGACCCAGAATTTAGGATTGGTATGTAAGGAACCCCTGGATTCTTGCCCAAGGAACTGGCTTTGTTCTGGTTCTCACACTTGATGATTTTTCCAGCAAATATTTCCTCAAAAGCCTGAATTACACTTACAAATTAGATTCAAGAAAATTGATACTGCAGACCTCTTTTCAGTTGTAATGAGAACTATGTACAAAGTGCTTGGCTCTAGCCAAGCCAATCCACTTTTAATATTTGATGTACTCCTGATAGATCCATTATGATAAGGATTCAGGGAAAAGGTTCCTTCAGTTAGCAGAATCTTGACTATTTCTTGTCATGAGTTACTGCATTTTCCTTCTTCCTCTTAGCTGCTGACACTTCACCACGGGGAAGAGTTTCAGTGGGTAGCTGTCTGCTTTTGAAAGGAAACAAAGTAGAAATGCTTCTGAGTTCTTCAGCTGCCAGTGTTCTGCTTCTGTCCCAGTGCTCTTTGAATGGCACTTAATTGCAAACCTGTCAAAAACACCTTAAACTTGTGTTCTGCAGAAGTGGGCAGCGTGAGATAACTGGCTAAAGGAAACTGCTTTGATTTGTGTGTGAATTCAATATTTACCTGTCAGATGGTCTGAAGGGAATGTACAGTAATGATCACCCCTTTGGAAAAAAAACCCAAAAAACAACAAAACCCAACCAGCCAAAAAAACCCCCAACACCTAAACCTGACCAGTGTTTAAAAGCAGGTAGACATAAGGTGCCAAACTGCTTTTGCTGTATAGTCTAGTCTGGTTTTAAGGCTTGGCTAACCATAAACACAAATCACTTACTGCTTTTGTTTAAACTTAAATGTTTACAGTTTGAGAAGATGCCTATTGAATTTCTGTGTGTTTCTTTTTATATTTATAACTCAGACCTAATGGTAAAGATGCCTTAATTGTTAAAGAAAATAAATCCCTCTTGCAGCCTGAAAGGCTTGGCCTGCTTAACTGTCATCCAAAATTCGGTAGAACTGCAAGAAGGCTTTTGTAGTGTCAGCATTCTTCCTTGGTGCAGAAAGCCTCTTAAAACTGCAGGTTTCCTTTTGCTATCTGTTCTTTCCAATTTGGCAAATATTGCCTTTCCTTTTGCTTTCTCCCCTCCACGTTTAGTGGAGCTGAAATGAACACTGCTGGTTTTCTGTTTGACAACAGCAGACTCAACTTACATAATAGCTGTTTCTCATGCCAAGACACTCTCGCTGATGCTGGTGCATAAACAAGGTCAGCTGAGTGCAGGGAACAGGGTATTCAGCTGCTGCTGAGGAACTGTGGTATTTTTGTGGGTCACCAGAAATAGCTGTGCTGCTGAAATAATTTCTCAAAGGACCTGTGAGGGTTTATTCTTAAGTGCTGGAGAACAGAAAACTATAGCTGTGCTACTGACCTGGGAAAGAGCTCACCTGGTAGCACCTCAGTGGCCCTTCGTGCTGCCAAAACATGGGGGCTTTTACCAGAGGGTGTTAACCCTGCCCTGAGAGAGCAGAAGTTTGCTCAGCACCCTGAGATGCAGCAAAATGTCAGTCTGTACGGCCCTCCCGACTGGGTTTCTTCAAGGACAGCGGGAGTGTCACAAATACAAACGCAGCAGCCAAACATAGTCTGTTTGTTACACAAAGCAGCGGCTTTTGGGGGCCGCTCTGTTGGCCGGGCGGAGAGCAGCACAACAGAGCCATGCCATTTACATGCTGCTGGCTGCAGGAGGGCATGTGAAGCCTCATGTCAGCCTTGGGCTGGTGCCCTGTGCAGCCAGGGGACTTGTCAGTCCCTTTACATGTTCTTTGGCCCAAAGCCACGGGTTGTCCTCTGTCCCCTTGGCTGCAGTGCAGGCTGAAGCCCTGCATCGTGCTGAAGGCTTTCCCTTAGGAAAACAGGGAATGCAGCCCCATTCTCCTTTATTTCTAACAGGATAAAGACATTTTTCCTGCTTTTCAAGACTTCTGTCGTAGGAGTTTTTAGCATTTGTGTTATACAAGTTAAGAATGTGTATCTCCTAATTTTGTAAATGAGTTCCCTCTCCTTGGCAGTATCCCTAATCCCATTCTTCTTGCTGGCATCAGGGAAGTAAATTTGGCTTGTGGTACAGTTTGTAACTTGGAGCAAGAATTAATCCTCCTCTTAACATTGTAATAACTTTAAAAACCACTTGCTTACTCAGAGTTAAAAGAGGTCTTTGAACTGGAATCATTAACATCAAATATTTAACAACTTGCTGCTGCTTGCTTTTCAGAGGTCTCTCCCCACATAGTCATTTTAGAGATTAATCCCTTTCTTATTTAGATAATGCTATTAGCTTTTTCCATTTCATACTGAGGAGTTTATGCACTTCCCTTTAGAAGTCTCAAATGTCTCTACTTTCATCTTCACATTGCATGAAGTCGAAGGTGTCATTTCTATTTTCAGTCTAATCCTTGAAGTAAGTATGAACTTCCAGGAATGAATGTACTTCTGCAGAAAGTTCTGTGAAAATAGAACATCTTGTGTTCTTTAGCTCTTTTGGGTCACTTGAGATTTTATTTTGTTGTCTTGGAAAAGTTTTTGTATTTTAATAAGTAATTTTTGGTCTTGTAGCTAAATAATCTGTAATATTGATGTAGTATAAATACGAATAATATTAATATCTGCAATGTATTGTGGGTGAGGTGGTTTCCTGTACTGTTTTGATGCATTATTTTTCTGATCAGACAGAAAACAGACAAATCTGGTCTTCAGATATAAAACTGCAGAGAGCTGCACCTCCCTCATAGGACTCAGAGAGGAGGGGGCAGAGTGTGGTTGTGCTTTGGGGTTGGAAGGGGCAAAGAAAAGCCTCCTGTGTGGGCAGTGGCAGTGCTGGGGCAGCTGCTGCACTGGGCAAGTGTCACCTTTCTGAGTGGCAGAGGCACATCCTTGGAGGGAGGAGTGTGGGAACAGGACAAGCCTGCAGTGATGCAGCTCATTAATGCTATTTATGGCCCAGCAGTTTTGGCTGTGGGAATTCCTGCACCAGGTATTTCTGGTACTTGCAGCTCTCAGCAGTTGGCATGTTGTCCACATACATTTCCCTCCTGCAGCAGGGATTTCTCCAGCTCACCTGCTGGAGAACCACAAATATGCTTATACAGGAGAGGATGATCAAGTGAGACTTTTTGTGCCTGTTTGATTACCTAATAGGAGGGGAAAAAAAAAATCACTTGAGTCTTGTCAGGCAGCTCTGTTAACTAATTCAGATGAAAGGGCTGTGCCTCTCTGCTCTTGGCATCAGCCTCTCATGACAGAGAGCTGTCAGATCCCATGATTCACCAGTTGTTTCTAAGGCAGTTGCAACTATAAATCTTGATCTCACAAGTGGAGAAATGGTAACCTGATCTCCCTTGGAATGTCAAGTCCCATTTTCCCAGAAGGATACTCTTGTTATTTATATCTGAATTCAGTCTTGGAAATTATAACTTGTATGTAGCGAGTTAGTGAATGAGGTTTTAATTTTAGTGCTGTTATAGTCAAAACTGACCTGGCTGTGCTCTACATGCATGTGGTGTGATGCAAATATTACTCTTTTCTAAACTGTCCTTTAGCAGTAGCTGTAAAACCCAGACATGCCACTGGAAGGAAGGTGTGTGTTTCAGGGCAGTGGTGTTTGGTGTTCCCATCAGATACAGCAGTTCCCTTCCTCTCCCAGATTCCTGCCAGGCTATTCAGAGGTAGCTCAGAGCATGTTAAGTAAGCTGCTGTGCTAAACTGCTTAAGTTAAGCTTGCTATCCTCTTTCTCCTGATGGTAGATTACTGGTTTGCAGTCTATGGATTCTTTAGAGTAGCAGCTGTAACTATAATTAATGCTGCTATATAGGGAATGGGCAGCCCAGCAGGAAAAAAGGGTGAAAAACAGTATTACAGACCAAGCCTGCTGAGACCACCTTACACACACCAAAACTAACTCATTGTTTAATACTGCTTGATTTTATCAGCAGATAGAATGGCAGTCAGGCTATGTGGGTGTGTTTGTTTTGGATTTTAAATATCTACAGTATAGAAGTTACTTAGATTTTTGTATGCCAAGGCAAGCTTCCAACATAATGTATAGAAATTCAGTTTATTTTGATGGAGATAAAGATGCAGTGATGAAACTCGTGTTTTCACAGGATGTCTTTGACCATCTAACTTGTTTTTAAGTTGCCTGTGTATAGAGGTTGATATCCTGTGAAAAATGTAAGAAAACTCCTTTTTTTCAGTGAGAAATACAGCAGAGGGGGCAAGGACATTGCACAGCTCTGCACAGAAGGAAACCAAAATCTTGACACTTCTTCATGAAGGAGTTTTGCTCCAGACTCAACACACCAATGAGTCTCAACCTTAACACTCACAGAGCACAGCAACTGCACAAGGAATGCTGATTAACACTGTCGAGTGTAATGCTTCCTTCTTCAGCTCTCTGTAAATAGTGGGCATAAATAGTAGCAATATGAAAAATAATGCATATGAACAACCTTTTCCCATAAAATTCCATATTCTAGGTGTTACAGAAAGAGGAATCCCTTCTTGGTCTGATGCTGCTTCAGTAACCTGAGGCTTGCCTGGTGCCCTGTCTTCATGTAGCTTTTGTTTAATCACATGAAAGGAGTTGCCCGTTATTTGCATATTTAATTCCAAAGTTCACTTTTTCATACTGGTCCATTAAGAAAAACTGGTGGAATTCCAGTAATTGCAGAATTAACTGTGGTGACAGAGGAAAATGAATAGGCTTAAAAGAGTAGTGTGCAGGTTTTAGTGTGAAGCCAAGATATTGTATGAGGCTGTATTTTGGGCTGAAATATCAGGTCCAGAAATTGTGTGCTAAGTTTTCTTTCACTCCAGGGTGCTGAGTAGTCCAGAACTGAGTTCTGCAAGACCAGAAGAGATTTCTGCCCTATGACAAACCACAAAAAGCATTTGGTATTTCAGGGTTTACTTACCTTAGTCTTCCTCTGTGTAGGTGTTCGATTTTTTCATCTATTGCAAATAAATGTTGCTTTTGTTCACATTTTCTAAATATACTGGTGGGTTTTACTTCTCTGGTGCATAAAAGCAGAAGGTAAAGTGAAATATTTCCCTATTAGAAGTGTACTGTGGATCCATCTTAGAAATTAAAATGCCAGAGGGATTTAGTTCCTTTACAGAAAAATACCTGTTGTACCTTGATTAAAAGTTTATATCACCTATACAGTGTATATATATATATTAATGTTTATAAAGTATATCTATTAATGTGCTTTAAAAGGAGTGCCTTGTTTATTTTGAGTAGCCTTTGCTCGCTTTTCAAAAAACTAGTTCTCATGCAGAAATTAATATATCGTTAATACCTTCTAGTTAGTTTAACTTCATATGTAAATAAAGCTGTTGGTAAGTATGACTTTTTCACTTATTTTGAGTCTCTTTTGTTTCAGGGTGCAGTCTCTGGGTCAGTTCAGGCTTCAGATCGACTTATGAAAGAACTCAGGGATATATATAGATCACAGAGCTATAAAACAGGTAAAATGCCTCAGATTTCCCTTCTTAAAGTACACCTTTAAAGAATTCTCTTGGCAAACACTTCCTGCTAATCCTTCTGTCTCTTGGTGTCCTGTGCATGCATATCTGTGTGTATGTGTATCTGTGTGCACATATATAAAAATACATAAATACAGTATATATAATCTCATTGCATAAAGTAGTATATGTGTGGAGAAAAGGAGTCAGGGTACATATCCTGTGAAATGTTCTTCCTTTTTGTTACAGGAAGCTTCATATGAGAGCCAGTAGGGCTGGTGTAACTGTGAGAGGGCTCTTGGGGTGGGTGACACCAAAGAGCAACCCAACACTACTCCTGTGGGACTTGGGTTTTCAGAACAACCTGAAAACAACCTACAGCCCTGTGTAGGGCAGAGGCTTCAGCCACTGCTGGAGGGTCCTACTGCTCACAGGAATTGCTGTTCAATTAGATTTAGTTATTATGTCCAATTTAACCCTAATTACACTGCTAATTTTATTATTTTATGATGGTATCAATCTGATCCTCAGCCCCATGTATTCCTTGCAATAATGACAAATTACAGTAGTAAAATACAAGCTTGTATTTTAAATATATTTGAACAGTGAACACTGATGTAGATGGTTGGCTGTTGCATTTGTTCCCTGCAGGGGCTGTATCTAAACTAGCCCAGCAAAGGACCCAGCATGTTGAACTGTCAGAGTGCTACTATACAAGAAGTAGAAATTCCATAGATTTGGGGCAAGTTGTGTTGCCAAATGGGCAACTCCATCACTGCAGCCAGGAGTGAGACCCTGGTGAGGGGAGGATGGAACAGGAGGAATGCCCCATTGGAGATTCAGCCTAAACTTTAATAATCTGTCTTTTGCTTTTCTGAACCTCTCCCCAGATTTATTTCTAGTGGACTTTAGTGATGGCATTTCAACTGTGTATAAAGGGACAGAGGTGAAGAGAAGGCTCCTCTTTTGATTTGTCATGTTTAACATTTAGGCAGATTGTTTTCTGGGCTGAAGTGCTGCAGCCAGAGGTAGAATGCCCAAAGTATAAAGTGGAGCAGGCAGCCCTGGTGGTGTCTCATGCAGCCCACTTCTTTTAGGCTTTATGGCAACTGAGTGCTTGCCAGGGTGCCCTAATCACCCTCCATCTGGGGGGGGATGGGTTAGTGGGGCTGGGGAGAGCCCAGAAACAGATCTGTATGAAGTGGTGAGGGATCCTTTACTGCCTATTTATGTTCTTCAGGGCTTGTTTTTGTGATCAGAACTAAGGCTGGCTCTAACAAACCTACCTGACTGTACAGGCTGTTCTGTGGTGCTTAATCATGTGGTGGTATCAGGAGCCCCTGCAGTAGGTGTAGTTTAAGGTGAGGATTTAGGCTGCTTAATAATGCCATTTCTTGGCCTTAGATTAATAACAAGCCTTAGCTAGCTGCAAAAGGCTGAATTATGAGGAAAAGCAGTCTTGCTAAACTGTACAGAAAGCTGAGGTTGTAAAGGGTGAGTATTTATAGTTTATGACCTGGGAATGTGTAAAAGACTGCAAGTGGGTGCCTCATGTTGATCTCTAAAACATGTTAATGAAGGAGAGTGTCAGGTGGAGGCTAGCACTGTTAAGCTGATGGTAATCCTGCTTTGAAACACTGTCCTACTGACACATTTACTAAATTTTGCCAGTAAATGGTGCTGTGTGTTATAAAACTTACCTAGATTCATTCCTTGTGGCTTCACTTAGTCTTTGACCTTGAGAGAATTGAAGTATGGGTTCTTTGCCTTTGCACAAAGCATGGTTTTACAGCCTAGCCCTGCCTCCTGTGAGAGAGCTGGGCCCCTGTGTGCAGGTTGTGGTGGGTAACTGGCCCTGGGAAATGTCACTTTTCTTCTGAGGGCTTGTTCCATGGGCCACCTTTCCAGTAATTTGATTTCTTCCTATTACCACACAAAGGAGACTGTTGTGAAACTTAAAGGTTCTGGTCACTGTTGCAAGGTAACTTAACACTGTTTTCATTTCTTGTAACACAAGCCAGAAAGTCTTAAGGCTGGTTTTTGGTTGGGTAAGGATCACTTTGTTTAGTCTCTGTGAGGTTGTTACATGTTTTTAGGACTGACCCTAGGGCAATATTGGGACTTCTGAAGTGAATAATACTTGCAGTAATAGTCCTTTAAATGTTAAACTGTTTTATGAAAACTAGTATTAAAAGACACAGTGGATGTGTATTGATGGTGGTATCCATTTTGGAACTCAAGTTCCTGTATTGATGGAAATAATACTGTTTGGAGTTCAGGCAAAAGATGACTGCAAGTTTGCTCTCACTAGCAAAGTTGTTTACCTGCCTGGACAATCCAGATGAACTGCCCTTAAAGAAACTGGAAATAACTTTCTTACCAGTGAACAGAAGCAAAAATACTCCAGCAAATTTCTTCTGCTGTGAATTAGGCAGTTTCATTGACCTGGTTAGATAATGGGAGTCACAAGTCCTGCAAAATAAGAGGATCTCATTTCCAAATATGAAGTTGGAGATTCACAAAGGTCTTACTTTAATTTAGGGGATTGGGAAAGGAAGGCAAGGAACAAAAAATTTGGAGATGTTAAATGCAATCTTTTCTGTTTGTATCTTCAGCAGCTGTGTTGTTCACATATAGTGACTTCAACTCCCTCCTTTTGTCCAAAGACTGTGTGGGAGTTACTTGTAGATGTAAAGTTGTCATAAGTAATGCCACTATTTTGGAATTAATTGTTTTTCTTGCTACCTTTCATTTCTTAGTATTTTACTTGCATGGTTCTATGTGCTTGTTCTTACTTGATCAGCCCTATGGGTGGCCTTTTAGAGGAGTCAAACAAAACTTTTTAAGCATGAGGAAAGTGCGTGTTTGAGAGAAGAACTTACCTTGAGTCCTTTCCTACCTTAAGGACCTCTCAGAAACTGACATTAATCAGATAAATACTTCCGGACAGAAACCTTTTTCCTCTTACTATCAAAATGAAGAAAAAAGCACATGACCTGCTTCCAAATAACACCTCGATTATTAAGCAAACCCCAAACAATCCTCCCCTAACTTTGGGAAGTGTTAAGAAGCCTCTGTATGAAGAGTGAGCCACCATGCTGCTCTTCACAAGGAGATACAGATACTATTCTGCTCAAAATTTGGGTGCTGGAAGGGCTGATTAATTCTCTGGCTGTTGTATTAAGGCACAAGTGGTCAGTCCTGAGCTGAGCCTGTCTCTGAGGAACCCTTTCTGGCTTAGGTACAGTGCAGCTCCTGAGAGCAGCAAAAGAGACTCCTTCAGGGCAGGTGGCAAAAGGTGTGGGCCTTGGAGCTGAAGGACTGGCCTTCTGGAGGGCTGGGAGGGATGCAGGAGCAGGGCTGGAGGCTCAGGGAGTGACCCAGCTGGTGGCAGCTCTCCTGTGATCTTCCATTGTTTAGGACAGTGTCAGGATCCTCACTGTAACTTGTTCCACTGTCTGCAATAAATATTTTATACCCGTGCTCTGTGCCAAAGCTGGAATGCTTGAGAGGGCTGCTTCTTCCAGTCTCTGCTCCCATTTGGATGCAGGTGGAAGAAAATATTCTGGATACAGCAGTGGAATGGATTCATGATTAATGGGAGTTGATAATGAGCAGAGCTCTGAATGTCAACTCTTGTTGTTACATCAGAGCAGTACAAATTGAAACTCTCGTAATTCATGACTTCCACTTACATGAAGGTCAATCAGAAAATAGTGTCCTTGAATCTGGGGAATTGGAAAAAGGGCCTTAATAGCTCCTTCAGTTTATCCTGGAACAGAAATGTCATGTCTCTGAACCAGCTGCTGATCAAAAGGGACACGGAGAGCACCCTGAGTAAATGTTCAGGCTTACATGGTTCTCCCAGGCACGGGAAAATGTGAAATACTGCTCTTGGCTGCAGTCCCTTGGTGCTGGCACTCGGTGAGGAGAAACAGGCAGGGCTCTTCACTTTCTCTACCGAGTTTAGAAATGCTTTAGAAATAAAGGTGCCTGGACAGCTTGAAATGTCATCTGTACTCCAAGTACCAGTGCTTATACGTTTCAGCTGCAAGCTTATCTTTATTCTAGAGTAGTGAAGCTCAGAAATGGACCCTGCTGTTCCTGGGAGAGAGTGTGGTGACTGCAGTGTGGTGGTTGTATTGTGTTCAGAAACCCTGGGCAGGGTCCTGATTTGCATAGGTTTTCCAAATAATTACATCAGCAGCAGAAATGCTGTTCAATATTAGGCCAGGTAACAAGTTTAATCATAGTGGTTTAGTGTATATACATAAATAGCCTGTGAGGGATGAGATTAGACTTTTGAACACGACTAATACCGTGTTCTAAATCTTGTCTGGTGGGTAAAGATTTACTGCTTTTTCCTGGGCTGCTTGTTAATTTATGCAGAGAAGAAGCTCGAATATACAAGAAAATGGCACATAACTTCCCTCCTTCCCTGTGTGTGAAATGCACAACTATTATTTAACATGCTTAAAACAAACAGACTGTTGAAAATCACCAGCTGGCTCCTAACAGTATTTGCACTTAAATGCAAAGAATGTTTTTGCTGAGTTCTACCTTGCCACACTTTCAGTGCATAATTAATCCCATCTGATATTTCTACAGGGATATATTCAGTGGAGCTGGTAAATGACAGCTTGTATGAATGGCACGTTAAGCTTCTCAAGTAAGTTATTCAAGTCTTTTCATATTCTTAACAATCTGTTTCATTATTGCTGCAGAGATTTTTATTTTTGATAAATGGGACTCTCTAGCCAGAGCACATAAAATAGTGTGTTACAGTAGTAAAAAGTAGTAATGGTAACTGCAGCCATTAAATAGTGGCTCTGATTCTGATATACAGGAAAGTGTAGATACAGAACTGTAGTAACTGAGCTGGCAAAAAGACAAACCCCCTTTGCTCTGCCAACACAGTGTGTATTCCAGTAACTGTCACTGCTGTTCAATTCTCTTTCTAAAACTGCTCCAAAATAGGAAACCTTAAATGATAAAACTTTTTTTTTCCCCTGGAGTTTTTGGATGGTTTTATTTTTATTTGTTTTTAATGTCAAGAAAATGCCATTTTTAGTTTCATTCAAGATGTGAGAGGGAACAGAACTGTCTCAGTGTCATTAGTTCTTTATTTCTACAGTTGAACAGACACGTAGGACTGAAACTTTTAGATATCACACAACTGTGAGTTATATAATTATGTATAATTTGTCTTCTCTCATCACCTTGTCCACACAATGAAAAGCAGTACATAACTCATCTTGCCGTGTCCATAGTCCAATAACTTTAATCCTAGGGGTGTTATATGGAAATTATTCCTGGGAGGAAGTTGATCTGCCATCAGACAAGGTACCCTGTAGAAAGGAGGAGCTGCCCAAGCTGTGCTGGGTGGCTGCAGGAGGTGGCAGTGGGGGGAAGAACTTCCCTCAGATCTGATGTGTCCTGGTGGGTCAGGTGGGTCTGATACATCCTGGCTGTCTCAGCACAGCAGTGACCTGCCTGTAGGAGCTGCTGCCTTGTCCTTGGGCTGAGACCTTGGGTCACCAGCTGCTGAAACACAGTTTTGTTTCCTTCTTAGTGTAATCATGGGGCATGTGAAGGTTTTGATGCTGCAGATGGCAGGAATGAGGGGTCAGAGAAAGGTGTGTTGTGTTACAGGAGGCCTTTGGTGTGGAGCACCTCTGTACCAGGGGGCTCAACCCACTGGGCACTGAGTGCCAACCTGTGCCTGAGTGCTGTGAGCAGGGTCGTTTGCTGCCTGCAGGAAAGAGAAAATGGACTCTGTGCAGCAAAGGCTTTCCAGAATGACTGAGAGAATAAGGGTTGCTTGTTCATCACAGCAAAAAGTGTCAGCAAACACACGAACTGTACAGACAAGCTGAGGGGGGAAATGCCAGATGAGAGAGCCCCTCTGGGGGAGGAACAGTGCTGTTACTGCAGCAAGTCACACTGAACTGGCCCAGTACAAGCTATGTCTGGGAATGAGAGGTTTCTAAGCACTAGAAGATTTTCTTCTGACCAACTTCAGCCTGGAAGGATGGGGGACACACTGCCCAAGTAATTCTGAAATGGGGTCTCCTGACTTTGTGATTCCACCTGTAGCAGAGGATTGGGTTTAACAGCCTGTCAGTCCCTTCCAGTGCCTTTGGCTTGCTGCAGGTGTTTTTTGACTAGTCCCTCTAAAAAGCTGGTGGGGTGTCAGAGCTCAGGTGGGATTAACCCAGTAGTGTCTGAATTCATGGGCAGGCCACTGACCACCAGCATTTTGCAACAAACAGTGTTTGGAATTCTGCTGAGCAGAAGCTGCTGGCTTTAGTACTTCTGCTGATGCAGATTGCTTTTAGCAGCTGATGCAGAATTACAATTACATATTCCATAAAGGATTCACTGTGTATGAGGACTAGATGACTCCAGTCTTCCTGTTAGGGTTTTTTTTTCCCCCTTCTTTTTTTGAACATGGATTTCCAGCGAACTGAAGAGAATTAAAACTGCTCTTTTCAAATAAGCAGCTTATTTTGGGCTACCTGTGTTTAAATAACACTTGATAGCATTGGGAATGTCATGCATTGCAGCAAGTTTTTATGCTGACCTCATGACCAAGTGTTTACTTTGTAAAAGCAGCAAGAATTTTCTACATTTCACCTTAGCTCACAGGTTGTAAACTACAATTAGATACAGGAAGTCTTTGAGAGGAATTACTGTTTACAGGTAGTGAAAATATTAATTTCATCCAAGATCTCCCCCCTGCTTCTTTTATAGGGTTGATCCTGATAGCCCACTGCATAGTGATCTTCAGGTCTTAAAAGAAAAAGAAGGTGTAGAATACATTTTACTCAACTTCTCTTTTAAGGTATGTCTGGGGGAAGAAGTGCTGTGGTTAAATTTGGGACTGTAGGAAGTGACTGAAATGACCCTCAGCTGTTACTTGGGTAACCATGGATCTGTGGCACAGAAAAGGGAAACTGCAACTATGAAGTCTGGCTTTAAACCTTCCCAGGAAATGCTGCTTTTTTTTCCAGTACTGTGGAAAAGCAATTTTTGACAGAACTGAAAAATTGTGCTATTTCAAATCTAATTTGCCAAATAAGGTTATTGAAATACTTTCTGCTTAGGGAACAGCGTCACAGTGTCTTTCTTAACCTGTTTTTTTTTTCCTTTTTGTGTTTCATTCTTTCCAGGATAACTTCCCTTTCGATCCTCCCTTTGTGCGAGTGGTATCCCCTGTGCTCACGGGAGGGTAGGTTTGAGCTGCCCTACAGAAACTGTACTGTGTGGTAAAAATGTCCCAGCTTTCAAAACCCTGGGCCTGCCAGAATGTTCCAGAACTGGCCTCTTTGTGGATGGTTGAGTTGGTGCTTTCAATGGGTCTTGATCCCTGTGTTGCCTTAAATTTGCTGTACAGCCTTACCTGGCTCTGTCTTGCTGTAACACTGCCATGAAGATTTTGTTTAAAAATTCCTCCAGTGCTAATCCAAACCCACTAAACTTAATTGATTCCATGCTCCAAATGTCATCTAAAGCATGTGCTGTCTGTGGCACAGAAACTTTGCCTATATCTATTAAATTCCCCTTCCAAGGCTTTTATGCATGTCCTGGTGACAGAAAACGATGCTTGCATTTGAAAATGCAGTCTGTGATAGCTGGTGCTGATTCTGATTTGATTTTAATTGCTGTGTGTCTTTTTTGAATTCAAAACATGGTGAGTGCAGTTCAGTAGCCTTCATGAGAGGTGCTGTTATCTCTAAACCAAACAAGCAGAGCCAAACACCAGAAAACTCACTTGGATTCCAGTTTTGTTGTACTTGGACTTTGTAGAATGAAAAAAGGACAGCTTTTTGGTGGTTGTTTCCCTCTGAATGTTGTGCAGGTCCCTGTGGTTTGAATGCCTTGATCATAGAGCAGACTGCATTTTGGGGAGGGGTAAATTCTACACCCTCAGTCCAGGTTTTGTGATGCTCAGGTCTTCTGCTGAGTCCCACTCAGCACAATGCATGAGGGAGTGTTACTGAAATTACAAAGGAAAAGAGCAAGGGAAGATCTGCTTCATCTCATTTGATTTATAGGTGCACCTGCCTTGTTTGAAATTGTGTTAAATTTCTTTACAGAGCTGACTTTTGGTGGGGTTTTTAAACTACACATCAGTACAGTGTAGTGCAGCCATAACAAGCAACTTTCCTTTCTCCATGGTCTGTGTGCAGTTGTGCAGACTGGATTAGTAACTGGTTTTAGCTAAGTCTGGTTAGCAAACAACTCTTTTTTTGTCTCATGCTGCTAATCTTCTGTGCCTGAGTATAACATGGCTCAGTAGTTACAATATATTGCTGGTTAAAGGGCATTTCAGCTTCATGAACAAAGAATTTAACAAACAAGCTGGCAAGAGCTGAAAGTGCTGTGAGCAGTTGCATCTTTTTACCAGCTGCTGGTGTCAAATATTTTCTTTCACATTTGTTCCTAGGTATGTCCTGGGTGGAGGTGCATTATGCATGGAACTTCTTACTAAACAGGTGAATATGGGCTCTGTTATGTGGATAGTAACAAAACATGCCTTAAAATAATGAAAATGGGTGTTTTCCCTGAGTGGAAGAATCCCTGTGTGACATAAATTACACACTCCAAAGGGAATGTGGTGGAATAAACCTCAGTCCCACAAGATTTGCCTTGCTGATCTTGTTGTCAGATCATCTTCTCTGCCTTAGATGGCTTGCAAGAGGTCTGAGGAAGAGGCAAGAAATGAGGGCACAGGAACTTTGTGCTCTCAGAGTTTCTGTGAGGAAGCCAGTGTGAAGAGTCAGTTCTGGGGAGCAAGGCATGTTGTTTTCTTTTCCAGAAGCCTCTCCAACTGCACAGAGTCAGCTCTGGAGAAGGGAGGAACACAGAAGATTCTAGGCATAGATGACTCTTGTGTAGGCAGAGTGATTTTTCTCTTTAAAATAAGTAAATAATGAAGTATCTTGTGTGCAGGCTCTGGCCCAAACTGTTTGTGAGCACTGGAAGGCAAAGCAGTGCCAGAGATGAGCAGTAATAGTCATGGGAGCAAAATTCTCACAGCTCACTGAATGACTTCACTAGGTACCAGTCTTTTCTGCTTCTTGGATCAAGAAGCTGTAATTTCTGTTGTGATGTTGCAGAAAAATGTGTAAATGCTGTAAGAATGGAGGGGTTTTTTTGTTTCTGGCTTGCTGTATTTAGGACATGTGTGATTCAGCCTTTACATTTTCCTTACAAGTTCTCAGTATTAATACTGCGTGTCATTTTACAGATTTTCTGTGGAAAATAAAAGTTAACTGAAAAGAAGTAGTTAAAACTAAAACTAGAGTTCAGGGGGGGAAAAAAAGGCAATCCCAAAGCACATATTCCAAAATAGATTTGCAAGGTGAACACAAGAAACAAGCACATGTTACATGTTAATATTCCCTTCCTCCTCCAGGGCTGGAGCAGTGCCTACTCAATAGAATCAGTCATCATGCAGATCAATGCCACTTTAGTCAAAGGAAAAGCCAGAGTACAGTTTGGAGCCAATAAGGTAAAGTGCTGGGTTTATCAATTAGACAGAACCACTGCCAGGCTTCCAGTTCTTTGCTGACTTGCATAGAAGATGTTTAATGACAGAATTGTCATTGCAGATCTATTTGCATTCTGAATTGTCTTGATGTCTGGTGCATGTGTATGAGTATTTTATTGGCAATTAAGAGTTTGGTTTGTAATTATGAGCATATGAGTTGGATACAGCCTTGGAAGGGGCAGGGGTGTTAAGTAGTTAGACTTTATATCCTTATATTGGCAAGGGAGGGGGGGAAGTAGGATCAGAAGTGGGAGGATTTGGACATTTCTGGCTCTTGAGAAGAGCTGTAGGTGACAGCCTGACTAATCAGGGTAGGAAGTTCTCCTCCTACTGCTGGACTAACATCTGCAAAGTTTCATGAGAGAGGGGAAAAATAATAACATGTAAATACTTCAGAGCTCACCATTCAGCACTGATTGGAAGCATAATTCAGTTCAAGTGTGCATTCTAGTAACAGACCATAAATTAAGACCTTGAAGAATTAAATGCTGCTTTCAGATGATGTTTAAATATTTAAGACAACAAAATTGTCACTTGGGTGTCTTGTTTTTAAGTACCAATTCAAGGTTATTGAATTAGGTAAGATAAAAAAGTGTATGATCACAATCCTGCCAAAGCCAGCTGAGCAGGACAGTTGTGGTGGGGATTGCCTCAAGCCTTCTGTTCTGCTTGCACATGCCTCTGACTTCCCTCAGGTTCTGAACCTTCTGACAGGAGGGGCCTTTCCAGCAGCACAGGGGTACAAAATAATATCATTATGGCAGAGGAGAAAGGAGAAAATAAGGATGCTTGTCTTGACAATCTTGTACTGGGAAGCCAGGAATGCTCCAACATTGTGCGTGGGTTTTAATTGTAAAACCACTGCAGAGTTTCCCTGTAGAACTGTTTTTAAGTCTTGCATGTCTAGATGCAGGTTTTTATGTTAGTTTTGTTTCTCCTTTCAGAATCAATATAATCTAGCAAGAGCACAGCAGTCCTATAAGTCACTAGTACAAATACATGAGAAAAATGGTATGTATATCCTTGTGACTTTGTTCTTGTCTGCACAGCACCCTGGGAAAGGGTGTTTGGCCACAGAAGCTTGAAGTGACAGAGTGTCTCCTGTTGGCTTGGGAAGACCATCAGTGGTGTTTCCTTCTTCTCATCTTGCACTAGGAAGACAATGGTGCTTAAGGGAACTTGACTGCAGTCATTGCAACTGTTCCAGCTTACATGAATGTTCCATGTGTTCCTACTGTTTCTTGGAAACTTGTCCCTTCCCTGAAAGGCTGTGTTTCAGTATGGCAACACCTCAGTGTAGCAATCATTAAGGAAGAGAGAAAGGGGAAAGAAAGACATGAGCTGAAAAAATACAAGAAATCCAAGTGAGGTGTCTGGGATGGAAAGCTGCAATAGAATGGGGAGACACCTGATTGGTTTTATTTTCACCCTACTTCAAGCCAGTTAACAGTCTCTCTGCTGCATAAAAGTGTTCAGTTGCTTCAGGTATAATTGTGTTAACTCATGCCAGTATGAGAAGACAGTATTTGACCTGAGGCTTTAAAAGGTCTAAGTAGCTTACAGGTTATGTAAAGGTGGTCAGCAGAATTGGTACCCTGGTCTTGTGATGAGGGACTTAGTCCAGTTGCCACTTCTGTGATGGTCTTTGGTCTGGGTTGGACACAGTGTCCTCTGGGAATCTGTGCTGCTGTGAACCCAGGGAGTATTTCAGTGTGACTGCAGGGGGTGCCTCAGTTTCCCTACAGCTAAAATGGGACATAACACCACCTCTGCTGTTGGGAGGAAGGTCAGAGATAATGACTCTAACGTGCTTTCCAGTTTCATGATAGTTTGATGTTGCCATTAACTGAGTCTTTTGCTTTTTTTAGTTTGCTGCAAAGGCCAGCATGGCTGTCTGGGTACTTCTGGCTATGTGCTAGCCTTGGCTAGTGGTCACTCCTGCATCAAGAGCTGTAGACAAAGCACTCACAGCACTTCATGCTGCTCTGAAAGGTGTCTCCTGCTCAGAGCTGCTACTGCTCTCTGGGACAGCATAAACAGGCTCCCCATAGTCACTGCACACACATTTTAGAGGAAGTTTTACAATAGGGGGTGGGATAATTAAGATTGGAGCTCTGGAAGTGGCTAGAAAAAGCTGTGCACTCCTGATCAGGTATGATTCAGCTGCTAAACATGCCAAGCTGTGTCAGGAGACCAGTTATTCAACTGACATTTCAGAGCTTATTCCTGCAGGAAGATTTGCAGAAGGAGGATAAACTGTTCAGAGCTGTTTGTGTGTGCCTTACTCTCTGGGACACAACATGGGATTTGTAGAAGTGTGCCACTATAGCCATGTCTGTGTGTGTGCATTAAGGGGCTGGAAGGCTTGGGCCTTTTACCTCTGCTCCATTAAGTTTTGTCAGAGCAATGTTCCTCCTTCAGCAGCTTCCTTTGTCGGTGTCCAGTTTGTCCAGCTCAGGGTAGCTGCTGCCACACCAGCCCCCAAACTGGGGTATATTCAATTTACATGCCCAGGTACTGGTTTGATCCTGGAATATGCCTCCTGCTTTCTGTCCCACTGCTGGTTGGGCTTCCATCTCCCACAGAGGGAGGGCAGGATCCTCTGGACCAGCACTGGCAGTGCCTAACACGTCTCTCTGTTCCCCACAGGCTGGTACACTCCTCCAAAAGAAGATGGCTAACGCTGAGGGCTGTTGTATACCTGGACCAATGTCAACAAAACAAGCTCTTTTTTATGTTTTCCAACACACAGACTCAAGCTATGAGTGCCCCTATAACAGCTGTACTGAGGACTTTAGCTATTAGATAAGTTAGTGGATAATCTGTCAACTGACACGTAAAGTATAAGTTACAGCCTTACCATTCCGCTCTCCTTAGGTGTGTGGACTGAGCATTTGGATTGAGCAGATTTGGGCCATGCCCTCCCTTCCTCCCTGGTTTTGAGTTGAAAAGCATAAGCTCTCCCTACAGCAGGCTATCGACTTACTGCAGATCATTCAGTAGGAGTGAGTTGTTCACACACTTTTGTGTATTTCTTACCTTTTGCAAAATGCAGACTGCAGAGACTTGCATTGTATCGTTTTCATTTAAAGCCAAGAAGTTTAATACATTGTTTAATACTGTTTTAGGAGATGTCAGGTCTTGCAAATCACAGTAGTTTTTTCTGGTCTAAAATGACAGCGTTTGTAGTATTTCCAAATTAATGATATAGGAGAAACACATGTATGTTAAGTCATTAAACATTTTTCATGGCTGTATGAGAATATGAACTGTTTATTGGAAAAGATGCTCTTTGTTTAGGTTATGTTAATTTTTGTTTTGTTTTATTTTGGGTTTTTTCCTTTTCGTTTGTTTGTTTGTTTATTTTTTGTTTTTATGCAGAGCAAGGCTGTGCCAATAAAACCTTGTAACTAGTCACTTCCACTGGGGCATCAGAACTTGCTGGGCTGTTCCTGCTACTTGTTGGCTCAACCTCCTTAACCAGAAGAGCCACAGTATTGAAGCTTGAAGTTATTTAAAATACTAAAAACCTTTCTAGGTGTTCCATTTTATTAACGGGTTGTTGCAATCATTTGTAAACTAATGAACTTATAAAGGTGATTGGCACAAATTGAGATGAAAGTCCTTGAATGAAAAATTTTTATATAAAAGCTACAATAAAGTACAAGAACACGTGTCACCCGCTTCAGAGGCGTAAGAGGTGTTGCCATAGTCATGACGGTGGCTTTGTTGCTGAGAGACTAATGGGAACTGTCTGTTCTTTATTAGGAGATGGATCCGGGTCTGTGAACTTACATAATTTCATTGCCTTACCGAAACCGACTCTATTTTGGTTGTAGTTTTAGTCATTAGGCCTTCGCACCCCTCGGGCCGAGCTAAGGGTGTGTTCCATGGATTAAGCACTTCCACGAGTGCAGAAGCATGTTTTTGTTATGGTTTTTTTGTTTTGTTTTGGTTTTAGTTGACTATCAACCTTGTGCTCTTGTCTCTCCCAGGCACCCGCGGGTCCTTGTGCATTTGCTTCTAGATCCAGTTTTAGCTCGAAAGCCGCGCCGGGCGAGGTCGGGCCTGCGCCTCGGCTTGGGCCCCGCTTGCCCGGCGGAGCTCCTTGGCAATGTACAGTACTTTGTAAACTTGCATCAAGTTTATAAATAAAAAGCATTTTACGAAGCGCAGTGTCCGTGCTGGGGCTGTGCGGGGGGGGTGCGGTGCGGGTCCTCCCCGCCGCCAGGGGGCGCCGGCGCGGGGCGCGCAGCGCCTG
>VXBX01003003.1:101305-135505 GCA_013400415.1 Scytalopus superciliaris
GATGGCGGTGAGGGGGCTGCCATGAGGGGACTCCCGTGGGGGTATAATGGAGGGTACTCCCGTGAGGGGGGGCTGCCACGAGGGGACTCCCGTGGGGGGATGGCAGTGAGTGGGGGGCTGCCGTGGGGGGATGTCGGTGAGGGGGATTCCCGTGAGGGGGCCCCCCGTGAGCGCAGAGGGCGCTGTGTGTGCTGCAGCGTGTGCCGGCTGTGGAGGGAGTGCGCCCGGCGGACGCTGCGGGCCCGGCAGCGCATCGCGTGGGTGTCGGCGCTGGAGCCGGGCCCGGCCGAGAGCCACGCACTGGTGCGGGCGCTGGGCCGCGAGCTGGAGGTGAGCGGGGGGCTCGGAGGGGCCGGGCGGGACAGAAGCACCCGAGGGCTCCCAGGTCGCGGCGCATCTGCTCGGGGGCGCGTTAAGAGATAAACCCTTTGAGCCTGCGAGACGCTGAGGGAACCTCGCAGGATTTCCCTGGCAGAGTTCCTTTCCGCTATTAAGTAGTGCTGGATCCTCACCAAAGATGCCTGTCAGGTTGTTAAGCGCTAGACAGAGCGCAGCAGATCAGTGTTAAGCCCCATGGGCCTGGAAGGGCCGGCAGCACCTCCTGACTATCCCCAGCACCAGCGCTGATGGACGGCGACAGCCCACGGCCAGGAGTGCAGGCAGTGCTGAAAGAAGGAGCAGTCCTAGGGCCAGTGCTGCCGTGCGGGGTTTGGGTCGGTCCCTGCCCGTGCCGCCCATTCTGTATCTCCATCTGGGCACTGCTGAGGCTGAGGGAGGGTTTGCTGTGTGACAGCAGCTCAGGGCGGGGCCGGGCCGTGTCCCCTGGGCTGGCACAGCAGTAGCAGGGTCTCCTCTGTTCCCGCTGCCGCTGTCCCTGTGCTCCTTGTCCCGTGTCTTTGCAGAAGGTGCACGTGCTGCCCCAGACCGTGCTCTACATCGCTGATGCCGAGACGTTCAGCGGGCACGAGGAGTGTCACGAGCAGAAGAAAGGTAACACCTAGACCTGTCTGGCTGCTGTCTCCAGGAGTTCCCGGGGTATAGGTAGAGCAGAGTCGGCTAAAAGGGAGTGCTCCGAGTTTGAATTTCAGTGGAAAGTAAATCTTTTTCAAAACTCGGGCCTTGGGAGATGGAAGGTGTGTGATGGTAGTTAGAGCCAAGAAGAAAGGTGCACAGCAGGAGTCCCAGCAAGCTTTTCTCTCAGCACGTTTCCCTGTGGAACTGGAAACTTTTGGCTTTGCAAGCACACTGCAGGAGTGACAGAATAGAACAGTGGAAAGAGCTGAGAAGGAAAGGAAAGTGCAAGGCACCAGCCTCCTGCCACAGAAGCAGATTGCCATTTCCTTGTGTCCTCACATATTGTTCATTGAGCAAAGCATACTGCAGAAGGCTTGCCCAGGGGAATGTGCTCAGACTAAAGGCTTGCTGCGGCCTAGTCTTGCACTTGTGGTGTGAAGTAGCCCGTGGGTGTGTGTGAATGTGCACGGGTGGGCTCGTTTCCCTTCTCTGGAGCACGCCGAGCCCCGGCAGCGCCGTGCACAGCTCGGCCCTGTGTGTCATTACCAGGGCGGCCACTGACGGGCAGCACTGCCTCACCAGCACGAGTTTGCCTGCGGGGGCTCCTCCGGTGTGGCTCAGAACGCGCTGTTACTTCTCTCTGGTGTTTTATTTTGTCTCTTTTTCCTATTTTAACAGCCAGAAAAAGGAACAGTAAAGAAACGGCACTCGCGCTTGAGAAGTTGTTGCCAAAACGATGTCAGGTTCTTGGGCTGGTCACCCCGGGCATTGTAGGTAGGAGCAAAATGTGTGATCTTGTGAGAGAGCAGCTTGAAGGTGTCTTCTCCCACCGTGTTCAGCATTGGCCTCAGTTTTAAGGAGTTGACAGCATTGCAACTAATTGACATGGAGTGTACTTTGTGTATTGCAGTTATAATTAAAAGGGTTGATTTAATTGGGCAGGCAGCTTTTCCTGGCACCTTAATGTGCTTAATTAAGTGTTTCTTGGATTTATCTATATATTTCAGTCGTACTATGAATAATTGTACAGGACATCCTTGTTATATACCTGTTTGCTGTGGTCTGGCAGGAGGTGTGTGCAGTAACTGGGTAATTCACAGTCTCCCTTGGCAGGCTTGTTCTCGTGCTTCACTTTTCTATCAGTACAAAGTTGGGAGTTTTATAGTTTCTCACCTTAAATTCTATTCCCACAGCATAAGTAGGGTATTTCATTATTATCACTACCATAATTCAGTACTACACTCCCAATATTTGTGTCAGTTTGCTTTATACTGTCATCACATGCTTGTATAATACCTTAAAAACATGAGCATGTTTTTGTGTGCCTGCAGAAGTTGGCAGGAAGACCTGTATTGCACCGTGTTTGTTTTCCTATTGTTTTAGATTTGATTGGACTGGGGGGAAATGTGCAAATAGATCCACATCTCCTTGTCCAAAGTGACTTCAGCACAATCCATAGCCAACAGGACTTCTGTGTGTTCCATCTTTCCAAAACATCACCAAAACAAATCACACCAGTTTTCTATTAGATAAGTTGTTGTGGAAGTAGGTTGTCATATTTTACATCACCTGAGCTGTTCAGCCTCCTTTGATCCTTGTTACAGTGTAGATGAAAGTATTAGAATCCCTGAGCACAGGATGCCTGGTTTTGTTTCTTTGTAGTTACCCCGATGGGTTCAAGCAGCAATCAGCCTCAAGAAATTGAAGAGGGTGAAGCTGGGTTTGCTCTGTTGTTTCCCAAAATTGATGGGGTGAAGATTCATACCTTCCATTTTTCTAAAGATGTGAAGAACAGGGTCTTTGATGAAAGTAAATTTGCTGAAGCAGGTATGTCCTTTTTGTCTCCTTTACTTGGGCTTTTGTGAAGTGCTGTGCTACTGTTTGAGATGCCAGTCTGGAGTTAGGTGTGGAACCCACAGCTGCTGTGCTGGCTCCAGGAGCCCTCTGGCTCTGTAGGGCTGCAGCTGGGTATTGTGCATCTCTGTTCCTCCCAGTCTCTGGAGCATTAAGGTTAACTTATCCTGAGCATCACTCTCAGATTAGCTCAGTCGGGTTCCAAGGGGAGCTGTTCAGGGAGAGTTATTAGGGGTTTAAGGTTTAAGCAGCTTCTAATTGGTTAAAATATTCCATTGGGAATGATCTGAATCACTACAGTTTAGAAATGAGTGGGGAGGAGCTACTTCTCCCCCAAAATAACTGTGCATTTAGATCCTAAATCAGGTGTTGTAGCAGGGAAAGGTAAAACAGAAGACAGCTTATTTCAATGAATACAGTTTATATCCTTCCCATTGTGTCCTCAGTAGTTTATGAAGAGTATTGCAATGAAGTTTTCTTGAGTCTTCTGGCAGCTTGGGGGTTTCTGCCTTGGGATAGGCAACTGGCTGAAGTGTGGAGTTTCTTTAATTTTCAGATAAAGCTATTCACTGCATTATGATTCTTGAATAGCTTACGTGCCTGGTTCTTACCTGTAAAAGAACAATTAAAACTGCCAGGAGAGGCAAGCTGAAGGAAGCAGATGCAGTCTTTCTTCTCCATGTGAGGTTCTTTCCAGAAATTCTCCCTTAAGTGGGAAATGCAGCCCAGCTCCTGCCTGGGCAACCTGTGTCACCTTCCCAGCTGGAGCAATGGAAAGCCCCTGCTAAAGGTGTGATTTGAGGAGAGACTAGGATGGTTGGGCTTCAGGGCCCAGGATTTAAAAACAAGAGGATCAGTGTTTGGTGGTGTTTGTAGGTCTGAAGAATAACCCAGATCTCCGCGTTGTTCTTCTGTTTGGCTACAACTCCTGGAAATCTGGAGCTACTCGATTTCTTCATCAAATAGTCAACCCACTGAATGAGAAAAGTATCATCCTGGCTGGGGGACAAGTGGAGAGCTTTACATCACTGACCTCTGAGAAGTAAGTATCTTTTTCAAGGTAAATTATAAAAAAAGATTTAAAATGGGAGAAACCCTGCAGATCCATAGCCTTTTAGCCACATTATAAATGCCCATTAACAGTAGTAAAATGATAATTTCTTTAAGAGAAAAATGTCACAACCGCTACACTGTGATGTAGCCAGAAAAGCTGGAAATTTTGTCTGGCTGTGTTACCAATTGGATTCTGGAAACCCAGCTAGGAGAAACCCACTGAAAAGAAGATTTCCAGCTTCAGATACCCTGTGTGTGTTTATTGCAGTCAGTGTTCCATCTCTGCAGGCCTGCAGATCAATGATTCCCCACTGTGGCAGAGACCATGGATGTGGCCACGTGTGTGTGTGTGGCTGACACCCCAGAGCAGGAGCTGCACACACACAGACAGGGCTGGAGGGTGTGTCACTCCCAGCACGGTGCTAAGTCTTCTCCAGCTCACAGCCCTTCCCTGGGCCAGCACTTGGCAGGGCACAGCTGGGCTCCGTTGCTCCAGAGAGAGCCCTCTGTGCCCCTTGGCACGTCCTGTTCAGTGTGGGCAGCGCCCACGGGCTCCTCTCGTGCCACTGTAGGTCTGGAGTCCATGCCAACACCAACCCTTGAGCTGTGGGTGGTGCCAGGACTGCTGGAGTGCTGCTGCTCTGCCCCCGCGGTGCTGCCCCGCGGTTCGGGGCGCCAGCCGTGCCCTCCCGGGGGGCTCTCTAACGGGTGCCCTTGCCTTGCAGTGCCCAGGCACAGCCCGGGGACGCCTGCGGCGTGGTGGGGCTGGCCTTCAGCGGGCCCCAGATCCAGAGTGCCACCGTCCTGCTGGACCAGGACGTGGCCGACGAGAGGACGGCGGAGGCGGCCATGCAGCGCCTCAAAGCCGCCAACATCCCCGAGCACAACACCATCGGCTTCATGTTCGCCTGCGTGGGCAGGGGGTACCGCCACTACAAAACCAAAAGGAACATGGAAGCAGATGCCTTCAGGAAGTTCTTCCCAAACGTGCCCCTCTTTGGCTTTTTTGGACATGGGGAAATAGGATGTGATCGAATAGTTACTGGCAATTTCGTATTAAGAGAATGTAATGACATTAAGGATGACCTGCTTCATGGTTACACTACCGTTATGACTCTTATTCATTTTGGTTCAACTAAAGCCAGCCAAGCATAAATAAGGTTTAATGCTTCACTGAGCTGTTTGTTTCATTCCAGAGAGCTGAGAAGTCTGGAAGAGTGGACATCTTGCAGTCAAAGTCCCTTCTAAAACCTAAACATCATTTTGGTAATATTATCGAGTCTTGTAGTTGCAGTAGAGTTTAATATAATATCTGCAAGAAAGCCTTGCATTTTGTGTAATCCCCTGTACACATCAGAATTGCAGGAAATTATATTTGATGGAATGCTGCAGTTGAAGAAAACCTCCTTCTTCCAAAATGAGAATGGTTTGCACAAATCATAGAATATGCTGAGTTGGAAGGGATCCATCAGGATCATTGAGTCCAGTTCCTGGCCCTGCACAGGACCATCCCCAAGAATCCCACCATGTGCCTGAGAGCATTGTCCAAATGCTTCTTGAACTCAGACAGGCTTGGTGCTGCCCTGGGGAGCCTATTCCAGTGTGTAACCACCCTCTGGTGGAACACCTCTTCCTGATATCCAACCTACACCTCCCCTGATTCAGCTTCATGCTGTTTCCTCAAGTCCTGTCACTGTCACAAGAGTGAAGAGCTTGGTACCTGCCCCTCTGCTGCCCCTCAGGGGGATGTTGAAGACCCCAGTGAGGTCTGACCTCGTTCTCCTCCAGGCTGAACAGACCAAGCCCCCTGAGCTGCTCCTCACATGCTTCACCTCAAGGCTCTTCATCTCCACGGCCCTCCTTCGGATGCTCTGGAACAGCTAATAGCTTTCTGATGTTGCATCACCCCAAACTGCCCCAGTATTGCAGGTGAGGCTGCCCCAGGGCAGGGCAGAGCAGGACAATCCCCTCCCTCGCCCAGTGATGACCCCCAGGTCCATTTGTGCAGCTGCTCTTCAGCCTCATTCCCTGCACACACAGCCAGGGCTGCCCATCCCTGGGCAGAATCCAGCACTCACTCACCCTTGTTAAACTGCACATGGTTGGTGGTTGCCCATCTCTGGTTTGTCCAGGTCTCTCTGCAGGGCCTCTCTGCCCCTGGGGGCATCGACAGGCCCCCCCACTTTAGTGTTGTCAGCAAACCCAAATGCCAACATGTAGGAAGAAACTACTTCATGTGCTTGCTCTATTTATGTATGGAAAGCAGTCCAGGAAAACTACTGATGCATTACATTCACCATTTCCTGGATTTTATTATTAGAGAGATGCACAACCTTCCCAGAGTCCTGTGTACAACACTGAATGGTTTTACTAGATAAAATGAATGAAAATCTTTAGGGGAAAGTAACAAATTGCTCATTAAATAAAGATGAAAGCACATCAAAATACTTGGCCTTCTGTTAGAGAAACAAGGCTCTGGTTTAAAGAGATGTCCAGTGACACGTTCAGCTTGGCTCACCACCTTGGACTGAGTTTCAGTTGTCTTACACTGTCTGGTGTACAATGTAGTGGTTGTTTTTTGTTTTGGATTCTCTTGTAGCTTGATTACAAACTTTTAAATCCAGAGTGCTAGAAAAATAAGACTACCTGGTATCTTTAAGTTTCTTAAAGAAGTCTTTTGCTCTTTAATTTGGAATTGTGGGGCACATGGGATCTGGCTATATTTATATAGAGACTTTAAGCAAGACTTGTGCTTTTGCATGTTTTTCCTCTGCCTTTACATCAGTCACCTGTTTTGATTGCTGCAGCTGACATGCAGTATTGTTCAAGTAAGTAAATTCAGCGTAGTCTCAGTATAGCTAATAATATATTTGCTGTCTTTTTTCCCCTCCATTTTATTTTCACTTAGTAATAGAATGACAAGAAAATAGGATTAATTTTGCACCATTTCACCAGACTTGTAAATGCCAAATCAGGCAACTGGCCCATTTTCAGTGTATGTTATTTAGCTGTATGTTGTACAACAAAATAACAGTTTTTGCTTTAAATCTACAAAGCAAGACTTCAGTTGGCAGCTTTTGGCCTATGTGTAGTTAAAACTTTTCCTGAACTTGGCCTGACAAGCTAAGGTAGAGCTGTGTCTCTTCTGAGAGTTATTGTTGGTCTCAGTTTGTGCTGAGCACAGACAGCACTTTCCCATATTGATGATGGGTTTTTAATGAGAATAGGGGATTGAGCCATGAACTCCCAGTGTGTGGGTGTGACTGGGACAACGATCAGTTACTGCATTTAGAGGGAGAACGTTGAGTCTGGCCCTTTGTGCCTGCACAAGCTGCATGTTGGACAGCAGGGGAAGGAAATGTTTCGTTCCTGTAACTGGGATGGGATTGCTGGAGCTGTCAGCCGTGCTGAGTAACTGGGCACATGAATGTTGGATGTTTGCTGTGGCAGCAGCCGGAGTGTGACCAGCCCCGTGTCCTTGGTAACAGTGCGGGCGTGCCCGGAGGTGTCCGAAGCAGCAGCTGGTGAGCTCAGAGGGTGGTGCAGCAAAACCACAACCGGAGGGTGGTCTGAAGGGGCTGGTCATCAGCGGGGTCCTGGAGCTCAGGAAACCTCTGAGGTAAACAGGAGAGGTGAGATGCTGGGGGGGTGACCCCAGGAGCCTGTGCCAGAGTCCAGGAATCCTCCTTGCAGCCTGAGGGAGTGGGGCTGAGCCCGGGGCCCCCATGCACATGGCTGGAACCACCACACTCTCCCAGACTGCATCGTGCTTTCCCTGTGACAGGGAAGTGATGTAAGGGATTAACTGCAACATCTGTGATTAAAGTGTTTTGCTATCCAAACTCACTTTGCCTCCATGCTGTCATTTGCTCTTCAGCCACAACTCCTGAGAGAAAACAAAATATATTTGCTTAAAGGGTGCATGTACCAAAAGGCAGAGCTCATTCTTAATTGAGAGAAAGTTTTGCAGTGCCAGAATTTATATCTCTGTCACTCAAAAGAGTAACCATGAGGTTTTAAAGTGAGCAAAGTTAGTTAAATGAGTGCAGCAATTGAGGCAAATGTGAACAGCATAAAGATACCTAAAGTTTATCTGCAGTTCCAGTGCTGGTGGTCATACATTTCCAACAAGAGAACAGAGTTCCTGAGTGACCACAACTGGATTTTGGTTTTGTTATGAAAAAGAAAACTTGCAGAGTCACAAGACCTGCAGGGAGGAGTGATAGTTTTTTTGATGAAAGCTAAAGACATTGTTTTTCCCCATCTTTTGAATGTGAATAATGTTTTGCTGCACATTTGTTCTTGATGCATCATTTAGTTAACTGATGTGTAGGTTTCAAAACAACAAAAAATAACAGGCAAGCAGTGTGATGTATAACCTCATACTTGCACAACCAAAATAGCAACTGCCAAGCATAAAGCTAAAGTTACTCTAAATTTTATTTTAAAGTTACTATGCAAAAGTCCCCTCATATGATGTTTCTGTAACATGCAGTTGTAAGAAAGCAAGAATAATTTGATAAAGAGGAGCCAAATTATTAAGAAAAAAATATGATTCTGAAATTTTTAGTTAAAAGTCTACCTCAAAACTCACTCAGTGTCATTACCCCCTCTTAGTTTACATTTTTCTTTCTCCTAGAAATAACTGTGGTGATGGTTGTTAACTTTCATATCAGACACCAGTGCTGGAGTTGGCCCAGGTTTTCTGAATGCCTCATGTCTGGCCCAGTGAGAGAACAAGAAAAAGCATTTGTCATTGATGCCTACTTCTACTTTATTATGGAATGATACAGAAAAACAACATTTGACATCTAAAGTCTGTATAGTTAGAAGTTACACAGATAGTAAATGTACAGTTGACTGGTCTCTTACAGGCCCTTTTCCTGTTGCTGAGCCCATTTCAGCTGGATGCAGAGCCCAGAAGAGGCTGTTTGAGGACTCCAGGTGAGCCTTGGGGTGTGCAGGGAGGAAAGCCGAGCTCCGTCCCGGGGGTGCTGTGACTGTCCTGCACTGCTGCTGTGGGTCACACACTGCAGGGCCCTTGCACTGCCTGTTCTCTGCCTGCCAGCACTTCAGGTCACTGTAGGGTGTTTCTCTGAACAGAACATACACCTACACTGAGAAACTAGGAACTCAAAGGAATGGGTAAGATGGGCTTGGATTATTTGGGAGTGATAACACCTGGACACTTATGTTAGAATGATTAGCAGACAAACAGCTAATTGGAATTTTTTTCCAAGTGCTTTGGTAATGTAGGAGAAAAATTTATTCCCAAATCATTGGAATTTGTCCTTTCAAATGCTTTTAAAAAACAATAAACAAAATAAATAAAAAACCTATATATAAATTGCCACCATTACATGTCACAGGTAGATCTTCCCTGAGATTAGCAGAAAATTCTCAAATGTTTCAGCGATTCACATCACTGCCAGTGGCAGGTCATGTCACCTTTCCACCATAAATTTTCACAGCTATAAGAATTAGAAGCAGCTATTTTTAAAATAAGCTCATCTTAGCTGAGTTGTCAATATGGCAACACTGAGAGCAAACACTAATCCCCTCAAAGGAGGAACTCTCTAGAATCTCCAGAACTGGTGAAAATGACTGAATGGTTTGAAATAGCAGCAAATTCTGTGATGGAGAATGTAAATGCAGATCCAAATTACCCAGCCCTGTTAGAAAATGCCACCAGTGGATGTTCAGATATGTTTTTACAGCCCATCATTTGCCTGCACAGTTTTAGATGAAATACCATTGTAGGCATTGAGAGGATAACTTGAAAACAGTTTAATGTCCACTGAAAAAGTCTTCAAATGTTACACAGGTTACAGAGGTGCATTGATAAGAGTTAAAAATGGGTTGTAGCTTTAATTTGGGGGATGAAAACAGCAACACCTTGTTATTTCAGGTTCTATTTACACACCCTTATCTTGCTCTGGGAATGATTTGTGGTGAAAGGGTTTGTGAAGTATCAGTCCCAAAGATGGAAGTGACTGCTGGTATTTGACAAAATTGGTATTTGGTACTTTGCTATCAAGAAACTGATCTCTTGGCTCACACAGAGATTATGGGGAACAGGTTACAGTCACAAGGAGAGCAGGAACAGGCTTTGGATAAGCATAAGGAGATAATGTTACACGGGATAGGGAAGAAGGTTTGGAGTTAGGGGGTTTTTTGCCATCTTTAGGCATGCAGAGTAGGGGGGTTTTTTGTTTGTTCATTTCCCCCCAAAGTGCAGGACATACTGCAGTACTTTATTGAAAGAAGTCCTTTTTTCACTAATCTTAACCACAAAAAGCAACTAATTTGTGTCTGGATTCTTTTGATTATTCTGTATAATCTGAGATAATGTTTCACCTCTTCACTGTAGTATATAGATGTGAACAAAAGGCAGGGAGTGTGCAGAGAGGCACAGGGAACACCTGCATCCTGCTAATCTAAATAACATTGCCAATCACAACACAATTTAGTTCCAGTTTTTTTCCCAAACTTATACCAATAAATCTTCATTAATATCCTTGGGCTTGAATATAGTCATAGTTAAAATGAAAGTAGATTGAAAACTGCTTTTCAACTCATCCACAGTCTTTTCAGTTTTCCCTGAAAATAGCTGGATTTGAAAGGATGTTAAATGCCAAGGGAGCATAATTGAGGGGGTGGTTTTGCTTCTTAATATAGAAGAGCTGGGTGTCCTGTGTTAGAGGGAGCTAAAGCTGTCCCTCTCCCTGGGCAGTGCCTCCAGGTACATATCTCCTGACAGAGTTTGCTGAACACTGAACAGGAATTCCAGTGAGCTCCCTGCTTTCCTGCTCTGCCTGCACTCAGCTTGGTAGCTCCCAGCCAGAACACTCACAATGGAAAGCAATGGCACACACACCACTTCTGTTGTAAGTTCTTTCCTGAATTTCTTCCTGGCTTTCCATTTTCAAATAACAGTCACACAATCAGAGCCCCTCTACAGCTCTTCAGAAATGCAGGGCCAGAAGGAAAAGGTTTTCTTTCAGTGCAGTAAATTCTGAAGGGGATGCACAACACTGAAGGTACCTTTAAAATGGGAAGTGTTACCAATGGACTCTCTGTTGGTCTTCCTGCTTAATATTGAACATTATAAATCAAAAGCACAGAGAAATCCTCTTGTTTTCATTGAAAAGCCATTTCACTTTCTCCTCTAACTGTACTTTTCTCCAGTGTTAGTTTGAACTGCTAATGAAGAACAGTTATTTACTGTAACATATAAGCAACCTCTTACTTAGGTCTATAAAGAGATTTTTCTGCTAACAGCTGCCAGTTTGTTCTGCAAGTGATCAAAAGGTTTTTGCAACACATTATGAAGAGACTTTTACTACAGGATTCTGAAAGGAAAACATCGTCCTCAGGTATAAAAGAATTTTTGCTATAACACTATAAAGTGTGCAGTTTCTTAGGAAATTAGTCTTTCCCACTTTGCCTCTCTCCATAACCTTCCAGCTGGTGGAAAGGTAGTTTGAAAGACATGAGATCTTCTGTGTCATGAAATGGGAGTCAAGTGGACAACAGAGAGCCCTTATTACTCACCCCTCCATAAACACATAATTTCAGACTCCAGTGACTCCAACCACAAGATCTGATCCACTGAGCTGGTGTTTCTTCAGCTTTATTGCTCACAAGACCACTTCCTTAATTTTGTAAGCAAGCATTGCTACAGAGTGCTGCACTGTTTTATTAAATTACATATAATGTTGGTTACCCTGTACTTTCTGTGGCATTTAACCATCTTAAAATGAATTTGTAGCCCAATCCCACTGTGATCTGAACCTCACAGTCCCAAGGCTTGTGAACTGAAATAATTCATTTTAGAAGCTGAAATCTCAGGTGCAATGGGTCTGAGGCAACCTGAGTTGCTAATAGCATTTCCTTCACAGGTAACACTGTTTCATAAATCAGCTTGTCTGCATTTAAACAAGGGTTTGGTTTATTGAGCCTGACTTTCTGTACGAATTGTTTCCCAAACAATGCAAACCAGCTCAATAACACTGAATAACTGTTCCATATCTGTCTAGAAAGCTGAGAGGATTCTGAGAGTTTATACACTACAACTTCATTTATTTCCTACACCTTCTATTAGTATCTCCTTCCTGAATTTCCACGTAAGAGGGCCACAAGCCTTGTCCTTCCTCAGTGGAGGCAGCATCCCAAACTGTAAGTATGACTGTCTGGGGATCAGTAACATGCTGAAGTTCTCTAGGGCAGTCCTCTGATTAGTTCTTACTGAGGCTGTGCACAGCTCAGCTGTCACTGACTCTGAGGTGACACTCCCAGTGCTGCTACACTCCTCCCAAGCTCTCCTACAACAGTGGCATGTCCCTGTGTGATGAAAAATCACTTTTCTCTTTCCTAGCCTTTAAAACAGTATTACCAGTTTTCTTCAGCTTATCTGCTAATGGTTTGAAGTCCAGAAAATAAGATTGGCTAATTTGGGGAGAAAGTGATCTCTTAGTGCTTTATATAACATCATCTCTTGATCAGGTCCTCTACTTGGTGCCCTCTGATCCTCCCTTCAGATGCTGAGCATTAATTTGGACTCTGAGTTCTCTGACATGAGTCCTGGAAGGTAATGAGTTTTCCTGGTTTGTGTTCTAGCAATTATTATAACACAGGCTCCTCTTTGCCTTCTCACCTTATACCCTGCAACAGGGTGGCTCTCCTTCTCTGTCCTGCTGTGCTTTTGCCTGCACTGCTGGGAGGTACACACTGGTTTCTGACACTGGGCCATGCAGCAGACATCCCAGGAATGGGAGCTTATTCAGTATTTCCTTTGCACCTGTGTTTTTACACACCTCCAAATTGTTTATTCCAGAGATAAGAAATCTCTGCTCTGCATTTTCTCTCCATTCATGAAGTTTTCTTAATTAATCTTCCCCTCAATACAACCTTAGGAATCCCATATAATGACCTGCTGGGCAATGTGCATTATGGAAACAGCTGATTTTTGCTGTTTTCAGCCCCCAGTGATAGAAATAACATGAAAAAAAAGTTGCTCAGTTCAGATTTTCTGTGCCTCTGACTAACCAGACATTCTCTTTGTTTTGTCAAAGCAAAAAGACACATGGACCATGTCATTTGGCCTCTGTCTGAGTAAGAGAATCCTGCAAGGAACCAGATTGTGATATATGAGCTACTGGTGTGATCAACAAACGGTTATGTGAATAAAAGAAATACATCTCTAGAAAGGGCAGCACTTTTTCAGCCAAGACAACTGTCAGGAATTGACCTGATGAATAAAATTCCTGACTTCTGCTACCTGGAATATCAACTGGAAAATTTAAGGTAAGGTTTAAATTGCACTCAGTAGTGAGATTTTCAGAAGAAAGCAAGACAAAAATAAACCCATCAAGGAAGATGTCTTGCTTAATATTAGGAATGTATACCAAACAGAGGGTAAATTGTCTGCCTAGTAAACTTCTTTTAACCATTACCTATCTCTTTTCTTAATATTTTCTATTAATTTGAATACAAATTGTATGCCAGGAAGCTGGCCAATACACCAGCAGTGGTGCCTCATCCTCATGTTGTCTTATGATTTAATAAAAAAAAAAAAAAATCTAAAAAAGTCAGTCTTAGCTGTGAAAAAGGTACTTTTTTCCCCCTACACCTGGTAAGGGTATCTGAAACAAGCCAAATTCTGGACATGCATCACACGTACAAATTTTGAAACTATTGAATCAAGACTGTCCTCAGCTCCTCTGGGGTATTCCTGTGAGAAACAAAATTCCCTATCCAAAATCCATAATACTGTATCATGCTAAGACCCTGTGATTGTCTCATATTCTCTGTGCAGTGGAAAAAAAAAAAAAAAGATGTATTTTATATATTTCCCATGTAGTAAACTCCAAAATTCTCATGCATCTACCTGTGCATTATTGTAAACAGTAATTTGCCATAAAAAAACCTCACAAAATTCAAACATAAATTCTAGTGATTTCTGTATAATTGATACATCTTCAAGAATCCATACAAACCCCATTGAATGTGACTGTTCATGTGTTAGTTGCAGTCTCCTCCAACATGTAAGCCTCCTATTCCAATCTACTTTCTTCTCTCATCTTGCTTCCCACATCATCCTCTACAGCTTCTCTTCTCAGGGTTGCTCTGCATGTTGTTTTCCCACCATTCTTCCACTCTAATGCTTTATGCTGTTGTTATTTCTGAAAAATAAACAATACATGCCTTTGCTTCAGGAAAACTTCCTCCCCCACTTTCCTTGTGGAGCCCAATCCTTTAACTTTAATCTGTACTCACTGTTGCAGCCATTGCTGCTTGTAGTTTCAACCAGGTTGGCTCCACACTCTGAAGAACTTGCCCTTGGAATGGAAACTTTCCTGACCAAAAGAAACAAAACCAGACAACAGAGACAGGAAAAAATACAAACAGAGTGAAAAGAGTTAAGAGACAATTTAATTTAATTATGTCCATGGAAAAGAAGTGAAATGGATCTTCTGCAATGACTTTCTAATTAATACTCAGTGTTTGTGAGAAGCACTGGAGGGAGAACAGAGATCACAGGCCAGTACAGCACACAGAACTACATGGCTTCTCTCCTAAAGTTAATGTTCCTGTTTATCTGATTTCTCAGGTTTTTATTTAAGCAATTAGTACACAGCACAACGTTATTTAATTTATTATTAATTCTCAGTGTTTGGAAATTATGTGAAATTCTCCACACTTTGCTGAGGAGAAACAAATCTTGTAAATGGAACTGATCTCTTGCTGTCTTGTTCCCTTTCTTTTAATAGTAATCAGACATCTGCTCTCTTGAGAAGAGTCATGAGCTGTTCTCTGTCCAGTTTGTGTCCTGTGGTGATGTAACTCCTCCACAAAGTCTGTTGTCTTGGACAGCTTAAATGGCTTTATTCCTAGACCCCGTTGTTTTGGCTGGCTGAGTTCCTGTTCATCAATAGCACACTCACCTGACAGGTAATTTGGCATTTCAACATGGGCTTACAATGAACTACAGAAATGAATTGCAGATTTATTTTAGTTTTTCCTAGGGTTTGTTCTGTTCCTTTAAGCTCTGTGTTGTGGCATTTAGGCTTCTGTATTGCTCTTAAATAAGAGCCATCTATACTTATGAGCTGCCTTTCCTACCCTTCTTCCAGTAACTCTTGTACAATATGTTTCTGGAGGAAGCAGGACAGATGGACATGGTCTGATATGTAATTGCTGGGGGCCAAATGTGCCATTTGTTACTCAGTACCAGTGTAACAGCAGGAACCTTTGGAGACTTTGCTGGTTTGCCCATGTCAGAAGGACAGGCTTTATCAGTATTGTTTGTTAGGGGGGTGTTGGGGTCAATGTGGACAGCGCCTAGATCTGGAGTTGCCCTCCCTCCATGCACTCTGCAGACTGCAAAAAAAATCATCAGCTGGTAAGAATGTGCTGACTCAGGTAAATGTACAAGGAGGATTAGTCCCTCACCCAGAGCAGCCCTACACAGCCCTGGTCTTTCATGGATTACTCTCACCATTAGTTATGACTGAGTTTTATGAAATCCTTTCTCTCCACCCTTGTATGGCTGAATGGATTTGTTTCTAGGCAGCATTAAATGCATTTGCACATGCTTGGTCCTCAAATCTGCCCCAAGGAGCCTCAGAGAAAGACAACATGGAAAGGAAGGGAGGTGCAAATGATGATACAAACAAGGAAATAGAACCAAACTGATTTCCTAAATTCTAAAAGATTTGCTGTGTAATTTAAGGGATTCTCTTTCATTGTCCTAAACCTCAATTAGTATCTCCTCTTCTGCAGCCCTCCAGATTGCATTATTGTTTACACTAAAACCCCACTAGAACCCCCTGCTGAAGGGGCCATGGAAATGCTTCATAATACAGAATATCAGCACAAAACTTTCTGCTTTTTGATTGTGGATCAAATATCTTTATTAACAAAGTGTAATAGTGGAAACCTGATAGCACAGTATTTCCCGTAACATTTTAAACTTAATATATCTTTTCAAGAGTTCAAGTCAAAAATGATGCAAACTCTCATCTAACTTTTACAAGCCCTACTTCCATGTTCTTCTAAGATGATAGGGTACAGGTGATAATCAAATTTGAGGCAAAAAAAACCCCAACCCTATATTAATGACAGCTGCTAGCAATAATCCTCATTCATCCAGCTGAAAAGAGGGGAGTAGATTAAAGCATCCACTTGAGAGCCCTTATACCTTGGTCATTGCAGTCAAAGCATAAGGACTTACAGATGTAAAGTGATTCTTTAGTAGAAGAGTTCCCCAGCAGATAGATGATCATCCTCCATCAGGTTCAGAAGTGTAAAGGTAAGACAAGACAATTTTGAGCCAGTAAGATTCTTTTATCTGTTCTAAAGATGTTGATAATGATCCTGTGATACTTCCCAAGCTGGTCTGGTGTGTGAGACAGGTTAAAGGGCAACTGTGTTAAGATGGAGTTGTTGCTCTTGTTATTTTTCTAATGAAGAGGCACTACTGCTGCCAGTTGGGTAAAGCTTGAGTAAAGAGTAGTTGAGGTTCATCTTCCAACTGTCTAATAAAAGAACTCACACAGACCTGTCACTGCTGTTGCTCTGAGATTCTGCAGTCTGACCCTGAAACTCAGTAGACTGTGTCTCCAGCTTTCCCCTAATTTTACTGTGTGCAAAAGGAAAGGGATCTTGTAATAGGTTACTCTCTGGAGACTCTTTTTCCTCTTCTCAGACACAATTCTATTTCTAAAGAAATACTGTCTGAGACTCTATGAGACTTGAATTTTTTCTTAAGTTAGTTAAAGCTGTATTCTATTCTAGTAACTTTTTACTAATCTGCAAGTGTTCTTTAGTGAACAACTGCTGTGCTATTCCATGGCTAAGGAGGATTAATTTAACTAAAATTACTAAGGTGGGGGGTATCCTTTACAACAGGGTTTTTTTTCCCTACAAACTGTCTTATCAAATGCTCTCTATCTCTTCTAAATACATTCAGCTGTGGGAAAAACTGGCTTTCAGTGGGTTTCCATGACAGCAGCTGAGGTAAAACCAGACTAGCTATTCCAAAGGTCGCTCATTGAAAGGCACTGATCAGAGAGGTTGATTTGGCAATGTGATTATGGGAGAGCAAAGAACAGGATTTCAAGAACCTTTGGTTATCATAACCAAGGAGAAATAGAGTATAGGAGAAAGGGGAAGAGGCTGCAAGTCTGTGATGGCCAAGAATTACAGGGGCTCAGGTAAGTTGCCTTATAAAGGCACAGCCACATAGCAATGGTATATGACAAAGTGAGTTCTTACAGTGCTGTACTCTAAAAATAAAGAAGGGACATAGGAGGTTGACTTGCATTATAAATGCAAAGACTAAGTGAAGACAGTAAGTTTGTTTAGGTTTTGTACTGATATATATACAGCATCAGAGACTTGCCTTAATCCCAGAAACTGCTTATGTGTTTTCAGTCCAAGTCCTGATATGCCTAAAAAGCTACTAAAACCAAACCTGTAGCACTTGCTGTTTAGCACTGACATTTTCCTGCTACTCAAACATGGATCATCCTGGGCTAATTAGTTAGCCCTCTGTTTTGTTCTAAGTGTTAGTTAGTAAACATCTACCTGGGATTATTCTTCAAGTTCATCCTTTCTTTAGTTTTCCTTTTTAGACCAGGAGCTGTAGAGGAGTTTGGGGTTAATGGTATCAGTTGCCTTGGCTGCCAGTTATTACTGACCAGTTTTTGACCCCTAAGCACCAAATTAATTTGCTTCTACTTCTCAATCTTTGGCCAGCATAAGGACAACATGAAGTTTCAAACTGTTAGCACTAACTCTGTGTAGACTGTAGATCTCAGACATGGGTGTACTATCTGTGCTTTCTTCAAAGCAACTCTAAGTTGTAGCTTAGAAAAGACACCAAGAAATCTACAAGCCAGGAAGTAACAAGTTGAGACATCCACATTCATTATGTTGAATAACCATACAACCTTATGGATAATTCATTACATGCTTTTACATTCAAATAATTAGTACATGATTACCAGAAGAAATTTCTACTTGATTAAACAGCTTCAGCCTTATGAAGCACTTTTACCTGCAAAGGAAGTAGAATGCTCCAATTACAAGAACTCCTAGAAGAAGAAGTGAAGCCAAGAAAGCTGCAAACAGGTCACCTTTGTTTTGGGACTTGATGCTGGGCAGCAGAACTTCCTCACAACGGGCTCCTGTGTAATTCTCAATGCACCTGGGAAACCAAGTTGCATTCAGATTAGATGGTAACTTGTCATCTAATATGAAAAGCACAAAGGCTTCCTTTATTTCTAAGGGAGAGAGAACTTGTTATGACATAATTCAAAGTTTAAATTTGCTTCACAGCAACTTTTCTTATGCAATTTCCTCTCACCTCATACTTTTGGAATAAAGAGAATTGGGCACATTGGGCATCAAGATTACATTCTGATCCACACTGTTTTCATATATTTAATATATTCATTACTGACAGATTGGATTAATTAAATCTGCCTCTTGAGTGTTAACTGTCATCCCACTGGTTCTCACACAGCAGCCATGCTTTCATTTCCCCCTTTCAGGTAACTTTCTGGTTCCTTTGTTGAAGAGCTGTCAGGTAAACAGATCCAGGAAAGGGGAATTCACTGAGACACAGTACACCTTAATTTGCAAAAGTAGTTCCTGCAGTGTAATAATTCATGCCAGAACATGTTACATGCTTGGTGAATAACCCTGTCCTGGAGAGACCCAGGTAAGTCTTCTCTACTATGCTTATTTTAGGCATTGAGCTTCTGAAAACTTCTGAAGAAGGTTTAAAATGGATGTGGTATTTTACCATGGTAAAATGGTATGATGTTTTATTGAAAATAAATAAAAGTAGTGGTTTAGTAATCCATATTCAGTCAAAAATAGGTAGGTTGAAGCTAAACTAATCTTCATTTATCTTGTATTTGGCACTTACCCTCCGAAGTTTTCTTTTGCACTACAGAAAATGGAAAGCACTCCTTCAGTAGCTACATTCTGCATGTATTTTTTATATATGTAAATTTGCTTTCCTCTATTTGTATTACTAAAGATCTTGCTCCTTCCTGCTATTTCTGGCACTGAAGTCATAATAATCTGTGACATAAGCAATTCAGGCTCCAGCTGAGAAAAATGGGCTGAACTCTGTAACATACTTGAAGTTCTCAACTGCCATTGGCAGCTGCAAGGTATAATTTGAGATGAGGGATAAGGAGGCAGAGTGGGGAGGAACTGCCAAAAAGGAGAAATGTTGAGGATCTCTGACTAAGACAAAAGGATCCCTGGGAGCTTTGTGCCAGGGATGCTCAGTGTGACTCCACTAGGCTTTCTGGAGGTTAGGGATGGGGCTTCAGAACTGCTGCTCTCAGCCATTGCACAGAGAATTGCTACCTTTTCTTTTAATTCTTTGTCTTTGGAAATATAACAGAAGATTTAGACACTACAAAAAACATCTAATTATCATCATATATTAAAGCTGTGCAACTGCCAAGGACAATGTGAGACTTTTCAAAGTTAGGCTGTGTCACTGCTGGGAGAAGCAAGGGTAGGCAGACTGCTCTGATTGCTTGAGATAATGTTCCAGATATTTACTGTAAGTGTAGTGGCTTTTCAGTGGCCTATTTCTGAAATACTGTAGAATACTTCAAGAATAGAAGTGTAGTTTGAGTGGGGCATTGTTCTCTAGCAAGTGAGAGAGAAATGCTTTGGAGAGCTGAATAGAGTAACAGGGATAGAAAATGGAATATGAAATTCATAGGAGTATTCTTGAATACCAATGAAAACTGGAGAACAATGCAAGGCTAAAATGATACAGAAAGAAAAAAAGAATAAATAGGTTTTGGCATCAAATTAAGGCTCATGGAAAAGTTCTAAAGAGTGAGTGTAAAGGGAGTAAGTCAGTAGCCTAAAGAGGCAAATGAAGCAGGAGGAAGAAAAGGCAATCCTGCTGCAGAGAGCTGCATACAGGGTTAGGTAAGAGGTGAGGGTTCCTGAACTGCTGTGGGAAGCAGAGTGAGGTGACATGAACAGTGTGTGGAAAGTGTATTCATGTTCTGCAAAAGACCACAGGAAAAAGAATTGGGAATGTGATGACAGCCTAGAAAAAAGGTCACTGAGATTGTAGCACTTCCTACTAAATAGAAAACAGAACCAGATGCTTGAGGTAGTTACAAGTCTGTAAGAGGGAAAGGAGCTTGAGGGCCTAAGACTTTAAGAGGAAAACTACAGCAAGATGACTCCAAGGTCATAGCAAGGGGGAAAAAAACCCACGCTAAAAAAAGCACATGCAAAACTTAAACATCCTGGATGCTGAACCTTTTCTGCCTGGATGTAACAGGAACAAGTTGTAGAAACATGTTTTTCATGACTAGCTAGTTTGATAGTATCTGTTTTAACTGTGTGCAGTGGATTAGGGATTACAAAGATACCCATCCACTTTCTCTAGGCTGACCTGCTGACACTCTTGCTGAAAGTCATTCTGTGCTATGTAGAAAATGCTGCCATAAAACCTAAAAATTATGTAGGTTTTCACAGCAACAGGAAAATTGAGATGAGGTAACTCTGGGTTACATTTAAATAAACAAAATCTAATGTGACCCTAGCAACAAACTGTGCTACAGTCAGGGTAATTCTGAAAATCCAGATGTTCAAATATGGGCTTATACAAGCTTTTATAAGTCACCTGTCCTGATGTACAGGTAGGTGAAGGCATGTGTTAAAAACAGAAGCAACTGATGCTTTAAGACAACCAGGAAAGGTTCCTCCCGCAAGTCCTTTCCAAAAACTGGTGGAAAAGAAACTAAGAAGACTTCAGTATTGAGCAGTGGAATTCACTCAGAAGACCTGCTTATCCTGCTGCAGGAGCAGAGCTCTCATAGTTTCAGTGGAGTTACACATGCAATGACTGCAAAGCAAGCCAGAAACAGTCTCTAAAAAGCATCCACACTGCTGGTATCTGTACAGTGTCTCCTACAGGTAGTCAGTCTTACTAGGCACAGCCTTAAAAGTTGGTAGCAAGTCACAGTTTATGCCTGAAAGTAGAGCCCAAGTTAGGAACAGTAGTTAATATGGCAGGCACTGATATATCTGCACTTGAATGAACTGGGGCAAAACAGAGCAGCTTGATTCTGGGCTGGAGTAAAAGTAAGGCTTATTAAGTCCAGTGTTCACTAGGCCAGGTATTGCTGTGGCCCAGCACCACCCCCAGCATGTGCTCTGTGTTGCCTTTAAATGGTCCTACTATGTAGCATTCCAAAGTTGATTTTTAAAATGGGAAAGAGGTGTTTCCCCCTTCCTAAAAAATTAGAATTTCTAATTCAATCAGAGTTGAAAGACAGCAGCCTTCAATGTTTGAGGAAAATCTGTGACTAAACCCTCCTGTTTTCAGATAGCATCCAGATTTCTGCTCCTCTAGGTGCCTGCACACACGCCCACACCTCCTGTCAGATGAGATGAGCCAGCCTTAAACTGTTGTATACAAACATACTACAGGAGCTGTGCTACAGACAAAACACTAGCATAGGTAAAGAAATCCATAGAGTCTTTCAGCACAGGATGGTTATGGGAACTGCCCATGTCAGCCTCAATGCAAGGTGGAAGGAATCAGACTGCATTGGATAGGATGTCAGGAGATGATCAGCAGGTCTGCAATTATATCGCTCCCTTACAATCTCATCAGCAACTAAAACTGAAGCATAAAGGTCAACATCATAAGGAAGTACCTGACAGACTTGAAAACTGAAGTAGGGTTTGAGTCAAATATGCACATGGCTCTGCATTATACTATAAGAGTGTTGACTTTAGTTTTTATTTAGTCTTCATTTAGTCAGAAAATCCTGGATGCTTCTTGGTATCAAAATTATTTGCATGTAAATACAAAGCTCTAAGCAGAAAAAGCTGAAAAATTATCTGCTTGTCAGTGTAACTCAGATTATGGGGCTGATAGCTTCAAAATCACCATAATCTTCAGTCTGTAGCAGGCTCCTAAAAGTTGTCCTAATCCATAAATTATAAGGACATCTAGTAAGTATGAAAGAGAATTTCAAACCAAAGTCAATAAGCAATAGCAAACTTGATTGGATGCCCTAAGCAGCTTTTTTGAAATTTTTGCATTTAGAGGAGTTTCAAAACTTACTCTGAAAATTAATTCATAGACTAAAATAAAATTCTCCTGCTGGAGAGCAATTGAAAGAATTGATTATTTTCCCCTGGAACTCCCTTAGCTATGTGTCTGTATGGCAAGCTGTGTCATAGCTGGCAGTGATGTTAATGCTGATTGCTAACAGTTTTCAAACACGTAAGATAAGGAGAGCAGTCTCTGTTAATTTTGTGTGTACTGCCCTCCAAAGCAGAGGAGCTGTGTTTGTGTGGTCTCAGACCATCTGTATTTTGTTTGAGATACAGAAAGAACGCCCTCAGAAATCTGCTAAGTGTAAGAAAAGCAAAATCTTCCCTTAATTCTGCTCTGCGTTAATTAATGCTTCTGGACAGCTGTGCCTCAGGTGCCGAGACAAACAGCTTTCAGCCTTGTGGTTGCTGAGACACCTGAGGCAGCTGCTTTTCCATCCTTGTCTGTCCTGCTGCCTGTTTATTTAGTACTTTTGAGTGTTCCTGGGTTTGAAGCTCCTCTGGTTTATGTGTGTTTAGGTGTGCCTTTTGCTGCTGAGAACATTAGCTCGTTGTTAGGAAAGCAATGCAGGAAGATGGCAGCTGAGCAACTTCATGTTTTGCCACATGCCAGCTGCGTTTAAAGTCTGCTAATGTTGCAGAGGGAAGGGGCTCAATTAATGTTCTGTTTCTGTTAAATCTCTACCTTGTATATATCCATTTCTGAATGATAAAAATAACTGAATTCCAAAGGTAAACAGTAGCTCTTAATTTGTCAGCATGCTACAAAACACATATTTCTAAGGAATGATGCATTTTTCTTGATTACATGGTGAAAATACTTCCAATGTTGTTGCAGCAGGTAAACTGGACTAACTATTTTTAGCACAACACATTTGTGTATCTGAGTGGCATGTCAAGGCAAACGTGTTGGAAGCTATTTCTACAGTTTGCTAGTCTGTTCTTTCTCCATCTTCCCCCTTTTAATTAACCTTCAGCCAGCCTTTGTGCCTAAAAGTGATGCGTTTCCTTTTGGTGGGGGATGATCATCTGAAAACACTTGGGAGCTCTTGGGGGGATTTGGCAGAAACCTTCACCAAAGGAACTTTGCACAACTGTGTGATGATGCCAGTCTTGAGGTTCCAAAGCACCAAATATTTTCTGAATTCTGCTGAATCGTGATGCATTTTTTCTGTTGTTTCTATTCACATCACTGCTGATTACTAAGATATCTGTGTGTAAACAAAACCTTTCTCATCTATAATTAGCCTTCTCTGACTGATTAAGGAACATGCTTAGAATGAGGACATGCTTAAATAGAATGCTGCAATTTAAACCATCTAACTTTATAATCAATCACTAGATCCAGAAAAAAATAGTTGATAATTTAAATGCAGTAAGATTGCCTGAGTAAAACAGAAATGCTCTTAAGATGTTACTTTTCTGCTTCAGCAGATTATAAAATCCTATAATACCTGAACTGCAAATGACTTCATTTGGAGCTGTTAAAGTGGAAATTATCTATGCTGACTAGTTTGTGCTCCTGGAGAATGAATTGTTCTGAGTATTTGTTACTTTGTATTTATAGTTATTGCGTCAAATTCACCTTCCTTGTTACACAGTCTAGCAATAGTTGAGAGGGTGCTTTGAAATTGTGTAACTGGTTCTATTTAGTTTAACCATTCACTTTTCATTTAAGTATTTTAATATCAGTAATATGGGATTCCTTTTGGAAAAAAGCCCCAACGTGTATTTAAAAATGCTTTACCTTTTTGCATGTGTAGTATTCATTTTTCTATCACATAAGCTTGCAAGGTTTGGCAGTTAGAATAAATCCCCATCAGCCAGCACTCTGCAGCTTTACTGTCCCTTCTGGATCTGACTCACTGTGACACTGGACAATGATATGCTGTGTATATTTTTCAATGACCATTTATTACAAAATTCCCTCTTTTCATCCAGTTAAATGAGTTTAGGTGCTTGAGCTTAAGTGTTTAAATTGAACTGACCCAAACAAAACAAAGAAATATTTTAATTAGGCACCTGGGAAAAGACTTTATTTCCTTCTTCAACTGCTTTATCCAGTTATCATTAGTTATAGCTCTAGGTGGAAGAGGGAGCAGAAGTTGCCATGGAAGGGAAAAAAGTAATATCCCTAAGTGTATGTAATCTTTTTCTGAATGTCTGTTATTTTGTTAAGTAAACCCATTAAATCAATCATAATTTATTTTGATGAATGATAACTCAAAATTAGTAAATGAACCATGAAAAACGGGAATTTTATTTAGCAGCTTGTATCTTGGTAAATGAGCAAATAAAAAGATAGGGCTGTATTCATGCAGGAAATATATCCACATGTAGAAACAGGAAGTGCTTCCTTTCCAGTGTCCTTCATGGGAAAGGTTCAAGAAAGGTTCTGTTATGGGATGGTGTAAGAAGGATCTGTATTTGCTGCCTTGGTGTGTTTTTATCTTTGGCTGTCACTGTAAAGCTGAATATTTCAGCAAGATTCAGAGAACACCAAGTCTTGAATTACACTCTTTTTCCCCCCTTAAAAGATTACATTATTTTTTGTGCCTCCTCATTTTGTTCAGGGCAGGCCATTTTATGTTACAAAAATGTTTGCAATATAATTCATCTGTAAGAAAGACTGGAAATGTACTTTGCCTTTCTGAATGCCTTTCCTCCAGTCTCTATTCCATGAGGCAAAGGGTATTTTGTTCTTTCTGTATTGTAATGAGGGAAGAGATGTGGCTCTAAATATAGACATCATCCTGAATGCACACGTAACTGAGTACTGTTGCACCTGCCAAGCAAGTAGAAACCAAGCATACACATTTATTTTTCTCAGATTGTCACCTCTCTGCAGGCTTGGTAAGCAATAGCTAATAGGTATTTTCTTTTAGGTAACGTTTTAACAGTGATTTCTTAAAGAAACACAATGGAGATACAGCCTTTGGACAGCTCCTGTCCAATACTTAGACACACAAACTTCAGTTTCACTGACCTGCAGAATGGACTGGAGACAGTAGGAATCATATAACAAATCCCTCCATTTAGACAAAAAGATCCATAACTGGTGCCACAGAGTTCTTCATGATCTTAAAAATAAGACCAAAACAAACACTGAGAAAAATAGAGACTTCAAAGGTGAAAACCACCAAAATAAACCATCACATAAACAAAACCATCTGTGAACAAGAAAGGTATTGGCCTTGACCTCCAGGCCAGCAACATACAGCACTGTCTTACAGAACTGTGCCATGTAACAATAGGCAAGGAAGATCACTAATTTATCATCATATCAGACATGAAATACCTAAATTAGACAAGGAAGTCAAACTTTCTCTTGTAGTGAGAGGAACTCTTGAATGGTCCATCCCTCCCTTTGCCTTTCATGACCACTGACCACAGTGAGCACAGTGATTCACATGATGACCTGTGTGCGGTCTGGTTTGTCCTGTTCCAGTGGCACAAACTATCTTTAGCTTAACTACCTTCTGTGAGAGAATCAGTCAGTACAGATGCACCCAGAATAGTCTCAGGTGTGGGCCAGGACATTCTGAGCCTGCTCAGGGCTGTGTTAAGGGCTGAATCACAGCACAGTTGGAAACCACCAGGTTTTTCCACCCCAAGTTTTAATGACCAAAAGAGGAGCCAGCCTGCAAAGGGTCACTTACGTGTTACAACGTAATTTCCACAGATCTCAAAAAGGCTTTTTCCTAACTCAGTAGGCTTCTCAGATGAATTGTTAGTGTGTTAAGCATAATTAGGCATTTGAATAACACCCAGTACAGGACGCTCATGTTGGCACTTGTAGCAGCAGTTGTTCATTTTGTGCTTAAAATGCATATAACTCTAGCACTTCACTCTTTCTGAAAGCAGTCTAAATATGGAAGTTGAACAGCATATATTTATGACACATTTAATACATCAGTAACTCATTTTATAGATATGCATATATGTTTTTATCTATTTCTTCCATCTTATGAAACCACAGTATCTCAATTAAAACAAAAATAGAGCAGTCTTCTGACATCACAAGGTGTGAGAGTCATGTGTTACCTCACACTTCAAGTGTTCTTGCTGTTATTTCTCCTGGAAGTTCTGAAAATAAAACCTCTGCTGTCTCACTCTTTATGTATAGAAGACATGTTCTATACAAAATACAGTGTTGTTTAGGAGTAATCAAGATTTTAGTTTTCTTATCTGTCCTGCAAGGAAAAGATTTAGTGTTCCCCTTTGCTCCTGCAGGAAAAAAGTGAGAAGTGTGGCCCATAAGACATTCAACCCTAGAGGAGCTTCTACAGCTTTGTATGTAAAATAAAACTGACTTCTCTAAAAGCAGCAGAAAGGCTTAGCTACTTCTAACTCTGTGCAACAAAACCATCGTGCATCCTGCTATCTTCTAGATGATCTCTAGCAATGCTGCTCTCCCTTTTTTCCATACATTCTTCCATCTCTATGTTGGCATATTGATGTAGGAGTGTGAGTGAAGTCCTTATATTATTTTAAGATGAAGGCAGTTCTATCCCGGCACCCAACAGGAGTTCAGTTTCATGTTCCTGTTATCGATGTGCATCCAGATGGTAACTGGACCTTCTTGCCTGTGTGCAGATAAACTGGGGAGCTGGAGGAGGGGAGATGAAAGGTTGGAAAGATTGGTCATGTTTGACCTTGTTGCACAGAAATGTGTGTTCTGCCCTACCTTTTTACAAGTTAAATGGAAATTTATTGTAACTCTGAAGCTTTCTCTGCTTGTCTACTGGCAATTCATTTACTGCAAGTTCACTGTTAAAAGACTAAGAGTACAATTGTGATAGGAATAAAATGGGAACAGGAGAAAAACAAGGAGGCTTTTAAACAAGAACTACAAATTATTTGATTTAGTGTATTCAAGCCTTCTGTGAGAGTGTAATTCACTTGAATCTTCCCTTAAATGAAAAGAGGGTACTGAACAGATGAACAGTATATCAGGATATCTACACAATTATAAGATTCAACTGAGAAAAACAAAACTCTCAACTTTGACCTGCTCTCAACTCTATTAAGTGTCTGAGGGAGTTAACTGTTTAAATTCTACCAGATGGAAAAACAAGATGATAGAGAAGGTAGGCCCTACAGAAAAATCCTTTTACACAGCTTGTGGAAAGGTTTCAAAGAAATTCTCATGAGAATAATGAGGATTTGTTAACCTCCTTAAAATTCTATTTCTTTTCTTCCTCTTTATGCAGAAATAGACCTGTCTCACCCTGGCACAGCAGCAGAGTGCTGAAGGAACCTGAATGCCTTGAGTCCTTCAGGCCTCAGCCCATTTGGGAGAATGATCACTGGGCAGGTGTGATCCTTGTGTTAAGGCCCAGCTCTGCAGCCCAACCAGGCACTTCTGTTCTGGCAAAATACCTCAGGCACTCTGTCTTAGGCCTATTAGAGAAAAGTGAGAGAGGCAGAGACAGAGAACAAAAAGTGCCCAGGGAGCCTTTGAAATCTTTTTGGTTGTAATTACAGACAATTTTTCTATAGGCTATTTCTTTCTAGAGATAGACTTCTTTTCCAATCCTAAGGGGAAAATGGTAACCTTAATTTTATCAGTAATGAGAAACTTGAAGAAACCTCTGTGTCCATCTAGATCAGGTGGCCCTTTTTCCATCCAGTTGGGCTTTTTATTAGTTCTATTTTGTGTATTAATACTTTGCTACTACTTAGTGAAGGTATCAGAGTAATACAGTATAAAATAGGTGTCAGAATTATGGAAGGCAATAATGGAAACTTCAGGATGCTTTAACATTAGAAAAAAATTATTACTAGCAAATTGTAATTTGCTACAATACAAAAATAGATACTATTGTACTTCATACCTAGTGTACTGAAATAGAGTAGCTTTCAGCAAATTTCAAAGCTACAGCTCTGTATTTATAGACAGGAAAGTGTGAATGCACCAGTTTAGCCCTCTAAATTTATAGACAGTGATGCAAAAGAGTATACTGGAGAATCAGAAGGGGTTCAATACAAGCCAAAACCCAATTACAATTAGCATTGGTGAATGTGTTATGATTTTTCATGAGGTAAGTCAATACATTATATTAATCTAAAAATGCAAATTGTATGCTTTGAAAGTCAAATGCATACTACGTTCAGATTCTATAATCAAGATAGAAAAGTTTAACAAGTCAAGCCAAGATGGGCAATTAAAAAAATACAAGAGATTTAGCTTTTAAATTAACAGAACTCTATGTATGGTGTACATAATACACATGTACGTATTTTGATACATCCTTCTGTGAGAGAGATTAAAGAGAAGGAGGACAGGAAAGTTACTTTTTTAAAAAGTTGAATTTTGTGGAAGGAGAAGCAAAGAGGAATAAAACAAGGCTGTTCTTTCTCAATGCTAGGCCATGAATACTTAAAACTGGCTGGGATAATGGTACCCTCTAAACACACTTAATTATTCTTTTTGATGACAGGCATGTGTCCTGGTTTCAGCTGGGATAGAGTTAATTTTTTTCCTAGTAGCTGGTATGGTGCTGCATCCCTAAACTGTCTTGTCTGTTTGCATTTAAACTTTTGTAACCTGACTGTCCTTGCTATTAAAAAGAAAACAAATTCAAGCTCAACATCACCTTAACCCCCACAGAGCCAAGCAAGTCTTGATAATTCACATATTGACTCAGCTGTCTTGCCCAGTCTGGAAGCTAAAATGTTTGACTGTCTAATCCTGAAGGCTGCCAACACAAAAAATGGAAAGGGGGAGTCATGGGAAATGTTGACAGAAGATAAAAGGGGGCTGATGCTTCCCCACTTATAAGCAACTTTGGGCTGTATGCTAATCAGCCACAAACTGTGCAAGGTTAGGATTGAACATTAGGGCTGATCAAAGCCAACACCTCCTTACAGAATCTGTACCACCAGCAGGTGAACTCTAGGAAGGGATGGCAGCTCTATGAAGCAGTTGTGACAATCCCAGTGCCAGCTACCAAAATCAATGGAATGTTAATGAGTTCTAATTAGAAATGTATATGTATCCAGGTAAAGACTTGGAAGAAATTACCTGTTCGCATATTATTCCGACAACAATTTTTATTCTTGGTCAGAGGCTATTCTTCTAAAACAGCACCTAAAGACAAACATTTAAGTTGAGCATGTAATTTTTAAACCTGGTGACTTTTTCCCCCCTGAAGAAACAGCTATTGAAATGCATCTTTCAATGTTGCTGCTACGACATCTGTTGCACTATGACATCAAGGTTTTGATGGTATATGTGAGATCCATGAATTCTCAGTTAATGGCAAATACTCAAATCTGCTGTCAAGTGCAGTGAATCCCTAAAGGCAGAGTAAAACCAAATTCACACTAAAGCATGTTTAAGCAATTAATACTTTCTTCAAACTGCCATGCTTATTCAGGATTGTAATACCTGTGCATTTAGGCAATCTAATTGATTGTTTCTGGCTAGCTAATTAGATTGACATTTGCACTTCGAAAGACAATGCACACAACTGACCCAGTCCTCAGACTGGTAATTATTCAGTCAGGGAAGGTCTTGGTGATAGAATTCTTGCATTCCACAAACAAGAACTTCCCAATTTGTCATTTCTTACAGAGAATGTGTATATTTCACTTGAGTGTTTCTCATGTCTGGATGTCAGGTGAAATTAGTAATACAGAGCTCAGCAAGGTCAAGGCTTGTACTCTTTTTTAAAATCTGCAATAGAAACTCTCTGCCTGGACAGAAACCAATCTTCACTTGATATTGCTAAAAGAAACTTACTCTGCAGATATGTCAACTCTATAACCACCTAACCTTGCTATATTCTGTTTTCTTGTTAGGTATAGTCAAGGTTGGCTGTACCAAATACGTTACTGAACAAGCCTAATGTAACAGATGATCTCATTTTTTCATGTTTGATTCTTTTCCCTAATTATACTTTAAAGTGTACATAAAGTAATTATTTAAGCAAACTGCTCTATCTTGGAAGAAAGAATCCTCTTCCCATTAAATGATCAAATAAAATAAGTTACCAGCTTTCTGAGAAATAATTGCCTGTACTTCAGCTTTCAGTAACAGAAAGCCAACTTTCTTTAGAGGCCCATTTCAAAAGGTTATAATGCAGTTTTACTTACTTAGCAGACAGTTCTGGTTTTCATGGGACCTCAGGTGGCTTCTCTAGCTTTTCCAGTGTGCTGTCCATAGGAGAAGATCTGAAATGGCAGTTTGCTGGGGTGCTGGGCTGTAACAGCAAGGTCCCCACCCAAAGGCCTCCTCAGCCTTGCTCTGTGTACACAACGAGCACGACTAACACTGCACAAAGAGACAAATGAGCAGGAGTCACTTCAGAACTAAAATCCTGGTTCTAAAAGAAATAAATCATCCTGCAGATAGGTTTATCTTGCAGTCAGGATCTGGATTCTATATGTGCTGTTGAAAAGGCTTCACGTTTCCATCTAGTGTAATGTGGGTGAGGTTCCAACAAAGACAAACATGCATGCAGAGGCAGGTGCAGGAGAGGGGAACACCCATTATGCTCACACAATCACTTGTGTATTTTTCTAGGGTTGCCAGCACTAGAGTTTACTGTTGAATTCAAAATATTCACATAGTCTAGTACACATAAATTGCATCATAAATATATTTTATGCAGCCGTCAAAAATCTGATTTAAATTTATATCTTATTGGAGTGAGCAGTCCTTGTTAATTTAGTCTGCCTTTTCTCAGAAAGTTCCACAAAACTGTGTAATATCCAATTGCTCTCATAACAGAAAATATAAACAGGATATATAACCTAAGTTTCAGACTAGATTCTGTACCAGATTTAATTAGGATAGGAGTCCTTGAATTGACAAAATAACTTTAGTTTTGCTACTGCAAAAAGGAGATCTCACATCTCCTTTCCTTCATCTTACTGTCAGTGTGCACCTCCCTATCTCTGGTGCTGCTCCTGATACAAGCTGAACTTTTTCAGGAGCTGCTGAAATCCAATGATGTGGCAGAAAATCCCTTAGGGGAAGCTGAGGCTTTCTGCTGCATCAGTGTGTTAAATGGATGTGCTATGCCACTCATCAGCTCTTTGGACTAGGACTAATTGTTAAGTGTTGTACTACACGTCGTTCACAGGCTGACTGCAGAGAACAAGCAGCTTGGGGGAGGCTCTGGGTCTACTAATTCTTTATTTTCAAACTTTGTTGCCTGCATAGTCAAGGAAATAGGAGGTGATGAAGGGAGGGAGTGAAAATACTTCCTCACTAATCCAAGAGAGGCTGTCTGTGTGTATGCATAATTCTATTTTTTAAGTTCTTTTAACTATCACAATTTGTCTATCACAAGATGTCTTTCAAAAGAGCATTCACAGTTTTGGGTGTTTTTTGTTTTTTGGGTTTTTTTAAGGCTGAAGAGTAAATCATTAGCTAGTCATGTATTTACAAACAGATGTTTTTCTCTGGGGTGTTGCCCTCTGAACAGAGGTTCAAGTACATATCATTGTCCTGAAAAGAATAGATTGGAGTCTTTATCTCATTAGAAAATAAGATGATGTGCTTAAAGAAAAGGAGAAATTGTTGCTAAACTCAATTCTATCTTGCTTACACCTGTGTGCGCCCTGAGTTCATACCAGAAACACAACGAGCATTTGTGCATCCACCTTCCACACTGACAGCCTTCCTCTGGGATGTTCACAGAAACTAAGAATCCGGTTGTATGAGTGCTCAAATGTGTATTTTACATGCATCTTGGGAGTTCATGAGAAGTTAATTTAGTGTTTCCAGGTAGAGCGTTTTAATTTGAAATTTAAAATACAGCCTATTTTGCTCTGTGCCAGCTTGCTGAAAAAACTTCACATCAGTTCTACCCTTTTCCCCACATCTTTGTCATCTAAAGTGGTATTGATAACAGTAGTACATTGCTTGAAATGTTACAGTTTATATATTTAAGTCACCTGTGTATACTGAGATACATTGCAACAAGTATTGAACCCTCTAGGTTTGTCTTTAAATGAACCTTTACTCCCCACATAAATCAGAATCAGTACTGCCTCTTGGTTTTGTGCACTTTCCCTGCTTAGCTCCATGAGATGCTGTATCCCCAAAAGTTGGTAACTGTAAGTTTTAATGAGCACAGGCAGAGAAAAAGCAAGCACTGAATAATGATTTGGGGCTTGTTTTATGGTTCTTTGTTATTCAAACATTCTCAAAATTAATCTCTATATACTCTCCCCCAAATTAAAGAGGATTGTTTCAAGTCATGTGGCTATTTCAAATACACAGTGTTTGTACATTTAGATTAAGTTGCACCTTACAGCCATCTTCAAGATGGGATTTTACTGCATTATGTATTCCTTTTAAAAATAAAAAAAGGAGGGGAAAATCTCATTCTGCCCCAATATTGCACTCAAATATTTGTGTTGTGAAAACAATGAAGGGAAAAATTCTTTAAAATTGCTTAGTGGGCTAATTAAATATAAATTTTCTTCTGAGATGTGCCCTTGATATCTGTTAGCAGTTAGTAACCTACACATCTTATTTTCTCCAAAAGCTGAGAACTGTCCTGAAGTCTTGTTAAAAGGAGTCTGTTTTTCCTCATCTGGTGTAACTTCTCATCCCCTGCCCATCTGAAGCTCCTGACTGATCTGAGCACAGAAAATCATCAGGCATCAGAACAAATCCATCCAACTGCCCGAAACAAGGAAGAATTCAAGGTGAGATGTTACAGTAAGTCTGTATAAGAACAATGTGATACTCAAATTTACACACGGGAAGGCTTTTCTGGGATGGGATAACCACGGTGTGAGGGAATTCTTACAAAAGACAGAAGCAAAGGCAGGTGATAAATAGCTCACAAATCTCAGTGTGCTTTGATTGACAGGTTAATTTCTCTTACTGCAGTTGTTCAAAATTCTTTCCATTACAGTTTTCTGAAATGATAACAAATGACAGAGTCCTCTTGTCTTAGAAATGCCTACAGCAAAAATTTAGGTTTACATTTTGATTTTATCCACTGAAGTATGTCCAGGATTAATTATATACTAAAACAGCAGCCTAAAACTCTTGTCATGGTATTGAAATTGCAATTCGAGGCATTACAGTGAATTTAAGGGGATGCTTTCCATTCCTAAAATTTCTTAAGTAGTTTGCAACCAACTGCAAATTCCCACCAGAAATCCCAGTTCTACTGTATGAGATATTCATACAGACATTGGCAAAGCTACAAAGTTGAGCTTCTGTCAAATACAACCATTGTAGTCATACTACAAATTTGTAATTTTGAGATAGAGATTCCAGTTTCGAGCTTGTGTGTGGAGAGGAGAATGTGAGGAGAATTAATAAATTTTACAAGACACTTGCATTAAAAAAAACCCACTATCAAGCTTGGAAACCACCCCCTTACACCACTCTTCCATTCCGTGTGTGTTTACTGGTTTCTTCTGTGGCACTTTCACTTCCAAATTTCACTGCTAAACTCTTGTAAGAAGTCAAGTGCAATTAATGCAGGTGAGAAGCTGTCGCTGTGTGGTTAGTTTTTATTCACACCTCGGGGCAGATGTGGTGCCTTCCGAGTCAGCAGTGTCAGGTGCTCTGATCAGAACTCCAGGGGTCCCTGATACAGTAGTCTGGCTTAAAAGGCAAAAGTTTAGCACAAGGTGACAGAATAAACCTGACCAGTGCCACTTAAATCATTTTGACTTACTGAAAAGTGTTTATCATAACAGTTTGGGTATTTACTTTTACATGGTGGTCATCAGGAATCAACTTTAACCACTCTTCATAATACTGATTTTGATTAAGATTTGTCTAGACAGGAATAGCTGTTCCACAGCATGAGGGAGATAACTGTCAAAACCTGAATTTGTCTCATTTATTTTGTCCATTTAAAGCGCATCCTTAACCTTGGGTTGGTTTACTTCCTTTTTGTGCCTTTAATTTTGTATCGAGTTAATTTGTTCTGCTTAACCCGCGGCTTACCACAGCGAACGGGCACTCTGAGCCCCCTGGTGTAATCCTTCCCCGGCACGCAGGGGACAATCTGCTGAATCAACGTAATCCCTAATCCGCGGGGTGCTAATCCCGCAGCTGCCGCTCCGCCGCCCTTATGTAATCGCGGCCTGGGGGCGCTCTGTCGCGATATGTCGCGGGGTGTGTGAGGGAATGGGGGGGGTGTGAGGGGATTGGGGGTTGTGAGGGGA
>VXBX01003003.1:141427-210556 GCA_013400415.1 Scytalopus superciliaris
AAACAGAGAGGAAGCTGCAGAGTGGGCAGAGTTTCTGAGCCCGTGGGCTGCACTGGCAAAGAGTGGCAGCTTCCAGAGGGGCTGACCCTGGGGAGGGGTGGGTGGTGTGTTCCCTGCACTGTGTTAGGGCAGTGGTGCTGCTGGTTCTTTCCCTTGTGCCCTCCCCAGCAATGCAGCACAGCTGGCTGTGGCACAGACATGCACCTGCCCAGCAAGGGCCATGCTGGAAGCAGCAGCTGCTCCCTGCCTGCCCCTAATCGTTGCTTCCCTGGAATGTGCATCCTGAGGTGCAAGGAGCAGAGAAGTTTGGGTGTGCTTCTGGTAGGAAAGGGTGTGTGCCTGAATTCATGGGCACGCTGCAGAGATTTTTCTCCCCGCTCTCCGTCCTCTTTTTCTGGTTCACATTTGCTCACTTTTCCACCTCTGAGCAAAGGGGAGCATATGGCAGTGTGCTGTCCATCTGGTTGCCACTTACTGTGAAATCATTATGCAGGCAAATTTGGCCCCATCTTGAATTTCTTAGGTAGGTAAAACTGTTACTAGAATGACAGCTGAAGCGTTTATTCTGAACTGTAAATGGGAATTAAGCACAGAACAAGCACAAATGGTGCTTTCTGAACATTTTCAGTCTCCTACATTGACAAAATGCTTGTGCTAGTCTAGTATTTAAAGCAAAACAGACTGGGATCCTCATTGTGGAACAGCAGACTGTTCAACTACGGATAAAAGACAAGTCCTGTTCCAGAGGATTTGCAATCTAAATACATTTTAATAAGAACATTGTGAATGGTGATAGATGCTTAGGAAAGCCTTAGTTGTATGGATAATGCTGTGTGTATGTCACAGAAAAGAGAAATTCCGTTGACATTTTTGCATCCCAGCACAAGCTTGTCACGTGGTCTCTGTAAATGCACAGCAGATGTAAATTCAGGTCCTGTGCGTTTTGAGTCTACCCAGATATTTCTGTTCACCTGCATATCGAGCATCTAAACTGGCAAAGAGCAGTCTTATTGTCCTTGGCATCATGAGCATGTGTACATTTTTGTTGTCATCACATTTCACATTGCAAACATTGAAATAGTAGTAACATAACTTTGTTCTACTTATCCAAGGGAGTGCCACTGAAAAAAACAATTAGGTGATATTTATACTGTGATATTTTGAGGTCTTTCCTGCAGACAACAGTACCTGCTAAAGCAATTTTTAAAGTCAATGTATTTTATACTTAGGAAAGTTAACTTTTGTACATTTTCTGTTTTGTAAGTCAAGACTTTGTTTTTCATGGAGCCACATGGAAAAGTCTGTATTCTTTTAAACTGGAAGGCTTCACAAATAGAAAATAAGTCAGAAGCAAGTAATTTATGTGAAACAATCTTCCTTGCTATTTGAATCAGGGCTCCTCACTTTTAATTGTTACATGCATATTTATTATGTGGGACTGCTGCACTGGCCCCACTGTGATATGTGATATGAAAGTGCTTGTGGACTGGAAAGAAGAGTTTTGTCTTTGTGGAGGAGAGTGGCTTGAATTTGTTCACTGCATTCTTTAAAGTTCTCATTTTGTTTTGAACAAAAGTGCAGTCAGGTTTTTAACTTGGTATTTTTAATAAGTATTAAATATTGTAAGTATTGAGGTATTTTGCCGTTTTTGTTTCCTGCAAGAACCTATTTAAAAGATTGTAAATAGCTTTCTGAAAAACTTTTGCCCTGTACTGAAACATGCCATGAGAAAAGTCCCTTTTAAGTTTTTCAAAAAGAAAATCCTGAGTTTGAGACTTAACTCTGAAGGAGCTGTTTTTGAACAGGTATTCTGTGCATTAATGTGTCTTCCAGGTATTTTAAAATGAGAATTCAACCCCCAGTACAGAGCTGTGAACCTAGGCTGACATTGGGCATGCTGAGTAGGTTTTGGGAGAGGGAAGTGTTTAATGGCTTGTGTTACAGTCTCAGGAGAGCTGTGGCTTATCTGCTGGTTGATGTACAGCCCCCATCTGTGGCTGCGGCAGCACCGAGGGCAGCCAGCCCTGCCGTCTGACACTGAGGGGCAGGGTCTGCTAAATCCCTTCTGAGCTGCACCTTCCTGGACTTTGGTGAATGACTTGTGCTCTCTGGAATTTTTTTCCAGTTCAAAAGAAGAAGGGGGGAAAAAAAAAAAGCGGGGCACAGAAAAACTCAAAGGTTTTCGTTTAGCCCCCAGGTCAGAGAACTCTGGAGACTGCTTTGTGAGTAGCAGTTGGGGTTTTTATATTTTTATATTTTATTCCAGTTTGTTGTAGGATAAATCTGTGGTGGATCCAGCTGTGTCACGATGAGTGAGATTCATGGATATCTTCACCAAACTTGGCTCCCCACAGTTGTTTTTAATGTGAAAGTGAGGAAGAATTCCCTTGGTAATTTGCTTCTCATGAGACGGAAATAACTGGGAAGGCAGTTTCTCTATAGTCTTACAAGTCAGGATCAGGTCACCACAGTGGCTCTTGAGATTCACATTCGAAAAAGATTATGTTTAGTTGAAGATACTAAAGGTTTTTCTTTTAAAGATACTGATCATCTTCTTGCATCTATCATTCTGCTGTAAAAAAAGAAGTAATTGTCGTGCAGGTAACATCATAATATGGTGCTAGCTAAGCAAGAGACTATAATAGTTATCTTGAAGTGCTGCTTTTAGGCTGATACCCAGGCTTCATATCCTGCCAGAAGGCAGGAGTTTTGATGTGTAAATGAAGGTATTCTTTGAAATGCTGGGAAGGCCTGGAGTGCCAGGCAAAGGATTCCCTCACCAGCCCAAGGAATAGGAGATCAGGAGCTGTTGCAACCCTTTGAATCCTGAGCTACATACTGTCCAATTGTAAGGGTGATTTTTGGTTTACATTCTCTTTTTTTTTTCCTCTAAAAGTGCTCGTCAGTCAGCTTTTCTGAAATTTGGAAGTGATGGAATGAAACTGGGACTTTTTTCCATTAGCAGCTGGATGTGTTACCCAATCTGAATGCCCTGTTTCGTTCTCAACCTTAGGTGGGCTTGTTGCTTTTGAAGAACTTCTTTCAGCATGAGATGATTTGCCTGTTTTGGGGGGGAAGGGAAGGGACTGCAGTCGAAGTAGCTGGTAGCCTGCCAAGGCCTGAGTATGAAAGCAGTGGCTACAGTGAACTAGCAAACAAACACTAATTGGTTATTTGTTTGACGCATTTGGAGATGCAGCCAGTGCTCGGAGTGCCCAGGTGACTGGCATCAGCTGGGGTCTTGTGGGGATTTGCTGGGTTAAGGAGGTGTATCCTCTAGTGAGAAGGGTTCCACATCCTCAATCTAAGAGCACTGTTAACTTTCACAGACTGCCTTGGTGGAGGGATTCCACGGACTGAGTGGACATGGGAAGTGAGCCAGCGTTCTTCTGCTTCGTGCCTCCAAAGAAGGATTAAGGTACATGGGACAAAATGAGTGGGAAATACAGACTTGCACAGTTCATTTTGTCAGGAGGGGGAGGAGTTCGTGCCCTACTGCCTGTGTCTTTTCACAAGCTTTAAAAATCACTTTAAAACATACTGGCTTTGTGTTGTTTGATGTGGGGGCAGGAACTTTCTTTCCAGGTAGTGTCTTATCTGAGTTGTAATTCTGTCGTAAGGCAATGCCAAGTGTTTTGTCATAGAATGAAGATGAAAAAGGGAAGGCCAGTGTTCAAAATATAAAATGGAGGATTCTGTATTGGAAGAAAAACAGGTGGTGGGACTTTCCTTCCCTAGGACATCTGATCTTGGAGCTTTTACTGGTTGTGTTTGAATGGTTTAGCAAAGCACTTGAGTCTGAAAGAGACTGTTTTTCTCTTAGTTTCACAGAGTATATAAAGCATACTGCATGAACAGCATTTGGCAGGAGAGGAGCATAATGTATCTGAAACCTTTAATTATATGCTGTAGGCAGCTCTGTCTGGGTCAGAAGACACCATATTATCAAATAACATATTATAGGCATTCAGAACTTGCACAGTAGCTTGATTATTCTCTGAATAATTGGTCTTTGTTAAGCAGATAATGGCACTGTTTGCATTCAGAACCTAGGTTTGAAGTATATGACATAGAATATTTTTATTTTAAATCATCTGTTATGCAGCTGATGTAAGAACTAAATAGAACAGTGTTCAGTGAAAGCTTTTCTGATGGCAGACTGCCTCTTCTGCTGTGCCTGTCACACTTACTGTGTGATACCTGCAGTTCTGAAGGTGTCTAAGAGATTTTTTGTTTATTGAATTTGATTTTGTATGGGTGTTTGCAGCAATGCTTAAGTCCATATAGACTGTTTAAACATAGAGTGTATTAAAAACCAAACCAAACGGAAAATGCCTCGAAGAATAAAACAGTTGAGAAGCTTCCCAAACTGCTTGGGGGAAGAAAGGGAGGAGAATAAATAGGGAAGGAGAACAAGTGTATGATTAAGACAGGAAAATAGGATTTATGAGAGCAATGGCATGTCTTTCTCTGTCACACACCACACCTTATTTAGCTTATCTATAGAAGAGAAAGTATTTCTACCTTATGAATATTTACTTAGTCTTTTTAATGCTTTAAGATCCCAAGATGGAATAGGAAATTATTGACTGCAGTGTCAATAGCTGGTAATTTTTGCAAGTATGTCAGAATATGATCTAAGGTAAGTCTGCAGGTTCCTCTGGGCACTCATTTATGTAAGCTCGTGCTCGGAGGTAAGTGTCAGCTTGTTAGAATCCCCAGTGCTTCAGCACTCTGTTTTACACAGGCTGGGGAGCAGTGATGAACAGACCTTTTCCATTTAGATTTCATCTTACTTTTTCCCAAGCTGGAGTTTAAAAGGAAAGCAGTAAGGTGATAAAATTATTGCCTTAAAGGACAACAAAAGTGATGAAAGCCCCTCAAAGCAGTGGTTTTATTGTATCAAGTGCAGCACACTCAGTTAATCAAAACACACGCTCTCTGTGACTGCTCAGCCTGCAGAAGATCAGCCTGCCGTGCAGCAGACAAGTTGTATTTTCCGTAGGAGCTGAATGCTCATTTGAGCTGTGATCAGCACTTTGCAATCCCGAGGGAGATGGCAGTGATTGTAGCATTTATCATAGGTAAAGGAATCTGTCTTGCTCTGTGTATCTGCCAAAAGACATGTGAAAGACAGAGACCGAGCCCGTGATCGCCGTAACCCCTCAGACACTGAGACTGATGGGGAACTCAGGAAATCACTTCCACACCTCTCACCCAACCCCCAGATTTAGCCACGGCAGTATTTCGAGTTGGGCTGATTTAGAAGCCTGTCTGTAAGGGAATGTGCTAGCAGGATATTGACTGAAAGGCTGGTGTGGTGGTGTGTGCATGAAGCTGTTGACCTGTGCTGCAGAGACACGAACCTCCAGGTGAGAACAAAGTCTTGTTCACGCCAGAAACTGAGTGCCCAGGTAGAATGCTGTGGCTTACATTAAAAATGGTTACTTGAAAATTAACTGAAATAATGGGCAAGAGTTTGAATTGTTGGTGTTCATGGGAAACTCCAAGTGCATACCGGTGTTTTAATAAAAGCAGGGAGTTTGTCTGGATTATTTAGGATTGAAAAAAGCACAGAATATAATGCATGTTCTGCTATCCTCCAGCAGCACTGGGACTGGAGCAGAGACATAAAACCAAGGGCAAAAGTTCTATTTAGGGAAGGAAAAGATGGAGCAGACTGAAGTTGCAGAGCACTTTTTCATGGAAAAACGCTGAATATTTGAATTTTCCTTTAGTCCTCTGCTTTATACCATGTAGCAAAGATGATGGATTGGTGATTCTTCTGACTTGGCAAAATTAAGGCTGCTCTCTGGGAAATGCAGCAAAAGAGCCTCAGAGGCTGCTCTGGGTATGCTTATGGATTTGTGCTCCTACGAGAAGTGTGTGACTTTGCAAGGAAAGGAGAAAGGAAGGACTTGCAAGCCAAGATCAAAATAAAAAGTGATATATAAAGGTGCCATACGTGACCTGTTTTCCAGGTCTCTGCTATGGGCAGTGAAGCTGCCTGCTATGTAATTTCTAATGACTTTCCTCTTATCAAGCTAAACATTCTCTTCCCCCCAAAGGACTGAACTATAATGGTTGTTGTGATTTGAGCAAGGACAGATACGTATGTAGCAGCAGCAGCTACTGAATCTACATGCTGGCCCCAGCTGCTTCCCTCTCGCCTATAGTGTGTGGTGTCAGTGGTGTTCCAGTTGCTAATTGTTAATTTAACAGTCAAATGTAAAGGTGGATGATGTGTATGTCCATAGCTAGAGGATGTATATCCCCTGTGCAAGGCATGTTGTATTCAAGTTTAGATTTTTATCAGTTTTGGTGCATGGATAAGTGCATGTTTGAATGAGTTTTCATCCTTCATATACTCCGAAGTATATTTTGCATTTTTATAATAATTTATAACTGAAGTGTTGGAGGAAATTTATTCAGGCATGGGTATTGAATAAAATGAGATCTAGTAACACTGTTCACTGTTGCAGTTCATTTGCCTGGAAAATCCTACTAGGTTTTTCCTTAAATAAATAAGTAAGCTGTGTTGCCCTTCCCTGATTTTCACAAGTTTTGACACTGTATCCACTGACAAAGTGTGTAGGTCAGGTTAGGAACAGCATCTTTGCCATGTGGATTTTTTGTCATGGTCTAAAATGTGTGTATGTCCATGTGGATCCTTTAATTTTTGTGCCTTCTGAGCTCTCATTGAGGTCATTCTGCTGCAGAGCTTCAGGTTTGATTCATACATTCCACCAAGTTGTCTCTGGGATGACCTCTCATCCCATTGCTTTGCTGTGATATTTTTATGCAAACTGTAGCAAAAGGAAAAAATATTTTAAGGATTGTAGATGTGCTTTTCGTCTTTTGGACACAAACTGGTACAGCAGAGGGGAGAAAAGTCAGCACAATGTGACCAGCCATCTCTGTAAGTTGTTGATGGAGCACAGTTTGAGAACATCTGGACTGTGAAATGCACCTCTTGAACTTTCATTGATCGGTTCCTTGGGCTGTCAGCCAGCCAGCAAGTGTATTTTTAGATACTTGCAGCAAATCTTATTGCATGTGAGAGAATGCCAGATCCATAGTTTGTCAGCTGCTGTTTCTCAGTAAGTAGGGGAAAACGGATTTGGGGTTGAGTTAAATAGTTAATTTGGTGCTGCATTGCAGACTGCAGTTTGTACAGCTCTACCTGAGTTAGCTTTAAACTGGGCAGCCTGGCAACTGGTACCAAAGTCCAGCTGCAGCAGTGCTGGCTCAGCACGAGCTGTGATAATCCTGCTCGCTAATCCAGACAGGAAAACTGTCAGCCTGGGCACAGTAAAGCGATCTTTCCTTTCAGTAAGCCATGGCCTCTAAAAGCAGAGATGGGAAAAACGGGTGTGTGTTTAATTTTTATGGCTCACCACGTGTTCTCTTACAAGAACAAAGGGAGGCATAGTAATTTAATGGAAAATGAATGAGTTGGCTCCTTATGTGAGTGAAATGTGATGCATGCTGCACTTACGTAGCACACTAGAGCACAGGTATTCCTTGGGAGTTCTGAAATGGGGCACACTCTTGTTGAAAGTAGGAGAAAGGAGTTCTGTCCTGTCTGTATGCTCTGCTTGCAGGACACAGGTTAGTAGTGAAATGCAATTAAAGCGTGCAGCTGCCTGAGCTGAGCTGATCTCACTCAGTGTCTTAGTCCAATAGAAGTCGGAAGGGTTCTGCTCTTGGATGAGCGTCCACTGGGTTTTTGCTTGCCTGCATGTGTTGGGTTATTTTCCTGTCCTTTGGATACTGCCTTGCACCACTATTGAGTGTTCTGTGAAGCTCAGTACACTTGGTTTGGACACCTGTCTGTTTTGTGCTAAGCAGAAGAGCATTTCCAATATTACCAGCTGTTGAAATGACTTGTTAATGGAATATTTTTTCAAAACCTTGTTCATCTTTGATTCAAGACAGATGGCTTTCTGTCCTGAAGCATTCCCTGTTTCTCATGCTATCTGTCCTGCAATTTCTCCTCAAAGATCCTATGTTCAGTATCACAGTAAGTGTGATAGGTCCATTAAACCAGCCTATATTGATAAGATCTTTAATCTACAGTCGTTCAAAACTGCGTGATCTTATTACTGCAGACACTGTCTCAGATTAAGTACTTTGGAGCAGGGGTTATATCACTTTAAAAACTGCCTTCTAAATCACCTAAGGTGTCTCTAAATAGCATGTGAATAACTAAAGTGTGGACCAATTTTGTTGACTGAAAGACTGTTCCTTTCTAGGACCTTAAAAACCATGGGATTCTGCTTGTCCTTTTGGTGCCTCTCCCATCTCGGTCTCACAGTGAAGTTTGCAGTGGGTTCCTCTGACATCTCTTGGCACCATCTGGAAAGCTTTGAGAACTCTGCAGGTCATAAACTGTCAATTGCCAACATCATGTTTGAAAGGGATATGTTGAGAGTGAGAGGAATAACACCAGAGAATGAATTTTATTCAGGACCAGTGTTTTGGAGCTATGAAGTTTAGAAATGAAGGCTCACAAGATACTGCTCCTTTAAAGCCCTTATTGGTGTTTGCAGCAGGCTGCCTCATTTCTAATGCCTGTTTTTACAGTGTCAGGTGCAGTAAATCTCTCACCTGATGCCAGTATCATCTTAATTCCTTGCAGATATTCTTGTTTTATTGGAAGATTTGTATTGGTTTTGCATTTTTATATTTCTGATTCAAATAGCACTTTAAAACACAATTTATTTTTTTAATATTTTCATATGTATTTTTAAAAACCCTGAAAACCTACATGTGTAATACTGAAGGCTTTTCTTTCTTTTGGAAAGTAGCATTTTTTACTGAGTGCCAGACCAAAAGAAACTTGAGTACTAATCCAGATTTTGGCATGTTTCCTGTATGGTCTTGGACTTTTGGTTTAGTTAGGAAGTGTGTACTCATTAGTTTATTGAGGTTCTGCTGAAGGTGCTAGTGAGTCTTTGCCTGAGATGGATAGATTGTTTAGGAGGTAGTGGTTGGGTTGGAGGCATTAGTGCAATGTTGATACATGAAACATTTCTGAACATTTTCCAGCTGTTTTACTAGCTGTCTGTATTTTTCATCTAGAGGCTAATATGGATGTAGCTTCTTTGCTCTCCTCTGCCACTGTGTTTGCAGCTGTAGCAGCCAAGGTTCAGTTACAGGCAGGTGACTGGGATGGGTTATGGGTTGAAGAACGAAAACGTCTTTTATTTAGATCTTGGCATTTGTTTCCTGTTCCAGGGCTTGCACTGCAGTATCTATCCCTTGCATAACCTTTGCTTGAAAAGCATCCTTTTATCTGCTCAGTGAATTAGACAGGACCTCCTTATTGCATATGGGTCGTGAGACTTGAAGTACTAAATAAGATACTGCTAAACTAGAGCTGTGGAAGGTGGCAGGATGACTGCTGTGGTGGGTCACACAGTAGTGACCAAAGCTTTTCTGGCTGTGTGGTGCCACAGTATACTGAAGGATGGATTTTTCTGTGAGGCAATGTGCTTGGGTTTTATGATCTTCTGTTTTGAAGAAAATAGTGACCAAGCAAAGCTTTTTCAAAAACATCTGCTTTATATATTCCCTGAACTGAACTGCAGGGTACAGGAGTTTGTAGCATAAACTTGTCCTTTGCACATTTCTCCAGCAGACACTGTCATGTGTGATATCGTTGTCCACAGAAAATTATTGTATCTCCTTTAGTATGTTTGTTATAATTATGTAATACACAGGCAAAAGTCACTGTGTCTGATTCAGACTTTGTGCCAGGCATTTTTAAATGGGAATAACTTTCCTCCATCAGTTCATCTCTCTTAACTTTTTTCATCTGCAAATGAACTACTGTGGCTCTATATTTAAAGAGCAGCCTAGGAATTAACATGCACGACTTTTAATTGAAAATATATGTGGTGTTTTTATATGCTGTTTGTTTCTTGCCATTTTGCTATGATTTGGTAAGTACTGAATAGAAAAATTACTGCAAAGCTTGCTTTTGGAATTGCCAGAGAAGCTGAAGCCAGATCCCTGTCCCACACTTGCTTGCTGCTTTGTCAGTGACAGCAGGAGCTTTGCTGGGCTGTGCAGCACCTCTGGGGCTCGTGGGGCCCCTTCAGGAAGAGCAGCTCCAAGGTGAGGATCCTCTGCATTTTGGTTAGATTCATCAGTTGCTTTCCCTTATTGTTGTGTCTTATCACTACAGTTCCTTCAAGTTTGTGATCAAAACTTCTCTAAGGCAGGGAAGTACTTTGTCTTTCTCTTTCTTCCCCTTCTCCCTGAAGGAAGAGCTGTAGTCCAGGAAGCCACAGTCTAGGCCTAGGAAGGCACCTGAAGTGGCCTTCAGGCACTGAAGTCCAAGCATGTGAAGCAACATCACAGCAACAGCACTTCTGTTTGAACCATGGCACAGATTTTATCTGCCTCTAAGGTATCCAAGCCCTGTTCCTACTGCTCAGGGCCTCTGCTCCCTTGTGCTCTGCTGTGGCCACAGTTGATGAGCTTGGTCAGCTGAGCTCCCTCCCTTTTACCAGGTGGCTTTAAGTCCCTGGTTCAAAGTGCAGTAGAAAAGCCTGAGGGAATACTGAAGTAGATTTTAAATCTGAATCCCAGAGTCCCATCCTCACTGCTTTACAACATGGATTTCTTAGTATGTTAGCAGTAGCACTAAATCACTGTGCCACAGGAAAAACTGGTTAACTGATTGTTAAATCACAATAAGATGAATTTCCCAGTGAAGAGTAAACTTTGTGAGCCTTTACTGAGAAGTTAGTCTCAAGTTTATCTGGATGCTGATGCTATCAGTGGAAGAGCACAAGCTGACAGTTCTCCCCTTTAAATTAAAGGGAGTTCATGGGTGAGTGTTCCTGCACTCTTCTTTGGAATTTATTCCATAGCTTGTGATGCTCTCTGTTTACTCAAGTGACAGGAGTATCAGTCCTGTCTGTTCTTGCACTTTAAAAGAGATGAGGGCTGGGCAGGGGTGGTGATGTTATGTGTTCCCAAAGGGGGGAAAAGATACATTTGGCATTTTTACTTCCATGTATGGTATATTATATCACCAGTAGCTGAATGTATTTTAATATGTATTTATATGAATAAGCAAATAGCTCCATTCTGAAGGAAAAATTCTGCGTGCCTATTCAGACCAAATGCTTTTTAATGTTTTCAGAAAGTACTGCTCTTGCATACTTCAGTGATCCTTCTTGTGTTCCATAGAAAGTAATAATCAATCAATTACCTCTAGTTAAAAAGGAGCAATCACTTTCTATGCTCTTTGCACATCCAGTGGGAAGAACTGCTCTCTTAGCTGTGCAGTTTGCAGCAGACAGTGTAGGCAAACTCCAAACACGGGCTGGCCATGTGTGTCTCCCCTGTGAGACCTTCCAGACCTCAGTTAGCAGAGAGGGAGAAGGTGCACACTTTGCTCCTACCCATGGAAATCACTGGCCATTTGACAGGGCTGTGTCCTTCAGATGGTCCATGGGCCTGTCAGGGCTTGGCCTGAGTCCCTCACCATCAGCATTTTGTGGCAGAAACCTGGCCTGTGGTGTGTAGTAAGTGCATTCCATCACCTGCTGAGGGGTGACATGGTTAAATGCACTGGCCATCTATTAAAATAATGGCTTTCAGTACACTGCATGCTACAATAAGGCAGTTAAATCTTGCCTTTTTAGGCTCCCAGTGATCACTAAAGGCTTTCCCAGCCACACACAGCCCGGTTGCTGTGTCTGCATGCCTTGTGAAATAACTTGCCTCTGAAGTACAAGACAGGCATGAATTCAAGAAATTTAGTATCTGTGTGCTCTTGCAGAGTGAAGTTCACCCCGTAAGCATCACCAGGATTAAATGCTGCGACTGTTTATAAATTTGCATTCAAAACACCTGGGCTGTCTGTCTCCAAAAGCTGAATTACAAGGCATAGCACTGTTTGAGAGAAGAGCAATATATTTCACATCAGCAGCCTAATTGTTATATACTTGCTTTTAAGATACACAGTAAAGCCATAAATTCATATAAATTTATTGCATTTTGTCTGGAAGTTTGCCCATAGTACTTTCCAGGAATGACAGAACATAGGTATTTCTCAAAATGCATTTGTAATATAGTCAGTACTTAGAATGAAATCTTTACTTCCAGATGCTGTTTTTGTCTTGTCTAATAACTGGATTTAGTTCCAGTCTACTTAGGTTTGTTTTGATTCTGCACTGCTGATCATGTGAGAGACAGAAGTCGTCTAAAGAACTTACTTCTCAGTCTCCTTCTTATATAGAAATACAATATTTACAGGCCTCACAGAGCCATAATTGGTAAGATGCATTGAATGCCTCAGCTTCAAGAGATTAAATAAAGGCCAGGAATTTCTTGTGAGGTGTTTCTCTGTACATTCCCCCATTCTTATTGTACTATTGTGAGTCTTTTGGTTGACATTGGCTCCTCTAGAAAATTAGGGAATACTTTTAAAACTTCTAAAGGCCTTTCAGTCCAAAATCCTTTAGGCCCAGGATCTAAAGAAAATTAAAATTAGTAGCCTGAGGAAGAGTCTTAAGGTTGAAGTCTAATGGCTGAAAGGCAGTCTGAAAGTTAGATTAGCCTAAGGGTATGGGCAGAAACTCAAGCCTGTATTTTATTGGAAGGTTAGCCTCCAAGTGAGATGGGCAGCAGATATTGTGGCTGAGAACTAAAATGTAGAGAGTTTTAACCATTTTTGTGACAGGTGGTGACTTTCATGTGACTGTGTGTCCTGTAAGGCAGATTGCCAATGTCACCCCCCTGAACTGAGGCATCCATCGTACTCAGGGTGTCTCAGGGGGGGCTGGCTCCAGTATTTATGTTACTCTTCTGCTGTTGTTAAAAGCCTGAGTGAAATTCCAGCTCTGTCCAAAGAAATGTTGCTGTTGGATTCAAATGAACTTGTGTTCTTACCTCAAAAGGCATTAACAAACTGCTAAAATTAAGGGCATGTGTGATAAACTCAAATCTAATCAGAGGTGACCTGTCAGGTCTCTAAATAGACCTAAAACTGTCATTCTAGCATGTTCAAAAGTGCAAGTATTTTTTTCTTCCACTGTTCTAAAGAGTGGCTGAACTGATCTTTCTTGGCTTGAAAACAAAAAGATGTGGCTGCAGGTTTCTGGTTGTGGCTTTTCACTGCAGTTCCAAGGAGGAAGAAAAAGAGAGCTAAAAGCAAAATCCAAGAGTTGACTCTTGACAGACACAAGCAAACCAAATTTCTTTGAAACTAAATTGGTACTTGATTTGCTTCCAGTAGTAATAATTGGGCTTAATATGACTCAACTAGGTTAGCGTCAGCTCCAAAAATTTAGAATTCAGAAAGGGAATTGTTGTTAGCCAAGCAAGTATAAACCCAGCCTTGTTTGGTTTTCAAATTTAATATTTTAATATTTAATCCAAGGGAGATTTGAGGGTTTTTTTGGGGTTGGTTTGTTTGTTTGTTTTTTTCTTTTGAGAACTGGAATTTGTGACACGAAGAATCTGGGGCTGTGGGGGGAGTACCTGTGTTATGAAATTTGTCCAAGCGATCTTCTGACTGTGTGCTGAGTGAGCCCTTTATGACAGAGTCATTTAGTTTCCCAGACCGGAAAAAAGCAGATGTTTTCAGTCCAGTGGAGCTGTTGATGCCAAGCTCGTTCCTATCAACATGTGCAGTGGCACATTGCTAAAGCCAACTGATGCTGAGCTCCCCAGCTGTGAGCCCAGAAGCAGGATCAGCACGACGTGGTGCTGGAGCCATTTATCCAAGCCCATGGTCCCTGTTGGCATCCTTGTGCCGTGCTGTCAGGAGGGATCATCTCCCTGGGAGCCGTGTCTGGTCCAGGGGGTGCTCTCTGTATGGGCAGGTGTGCCCTCACTTCCCGTGGAGGTGCCACCCCAGCCCCTGGGAGCAGAGCAGGAGACCTTCAGACACGCAGGTAAGTGGTGTAAGCTGCCAGCACTGTGCCTGATCCTGAGGGGAAACACTAAGCCTGCTTTGGGGCTTACCCTTATTAAGTTCTGAAGGCTAGACAAATCTGTAAAGGGACCTTTTAACTGTGTGATTGCTCTCTTTTGTTTGCCCTTTGCACTCGAGAGTCCCGTGGCGTGGGGGCTTTTTCTTCCACTGTCACCACCTGCAGAAGCTATAGATGAGTGTTGGGATCATCAATTTATTACAGCTGAATGAGGGTGGTTTGTAAAGTGGAAAGGGAAATGGCACACTTGGAGTCACTCCAGGGAAAGAGATCAAATGAATAATCTTCTGGCTGACTGAATGCCTGTTGTTTATTGAGGAGCTACGAGCAAACCAACAGTGCCAGTCCCCACTGTGCAGCACGGACTGGAACGAGAGCCCAGAGGGGCTGTTGGGGCAGCTCTGGTTTGGGGTGAAAGCGTATCCATGCTGTTTGCAGGTCACAAAGCCCTGTCTGCAGAGCTGCTGCACAGCCCCTGCCCTCCCTCCCAGCTTGGAGGTGACGAGAGCAGAAGGAAGGAGCGTAAGCAGAGTCTTTTCATAACCTTCCCAAACAGAGCATCTTCTCCTGCTGCTTCCAGTCCTGAAGTACCATGTAACTGCACACTGCAAGCTCCTTGGAGGGGGGTGGGCTTGACTAGACTCTCCCCAGGGTTTGTATTGGATCAGCCCTCCTCTTCCAGCTGCTCTTATTTGTCCTGTAGTCCAGGTTTGTGGTACTGAAATGGTCAGGATTTGACCAACGATCATGTTGCATTTGTGAAGAGATGATTATAATTGTGCACTAGATCATTTTTCTCTTTTTTGGCCCATCTAAAGTTCTCTCTAGAAAGTATGACTTACACTTCCAAATAATGAGAGTCTTTAGTTACATGATTACATGCTCCTTTATCCTCAAACAGTGTTCTACTTAATTTCAGCATACAGAATGATCCCACAAGGGGATAGAATTATGACTGCATGAGCAGGTTCAAATCTGCCATTTCCTAATTTATGAATGCCTGGCTCTTTTTTCCAATCTAAATACCTTTCCTGCGATGGAGAGTTTCTTCCTTTTTTTTTCCCCACATACTATATTTGAAAACTTTACAGTTTTTAAACAAAAAAGATACAAAATTCAGTGTTCCTTCTTACTTGAAATAAAAAGCTCCATCTTTTGTGCCTCTCCTTTTGAACACTGCATGGACATGTTAAAGATTAAGAAAGTTAATTTGCTGTTTGTTTTCTCTGTATTTTTTTGATAAATCTGAATGTGGCATTTTTTAAAAACTAATAAAGGAGATGCTCCTTATCCACCTATACAGAGCCATATAAACATATACTGTATCAAACCCTTTTCTCAAATAAGGCATTGGGGAGGGTTAGTTTACCCAAAATAATTTTTTTGTTATTGTTTTTATCTCATAACCTGTGATTTTTGCCATTGGGGAAAAAACCAAACCAGTTTTTTTCAACCTGATGCAAACAAAGCAAGGAAGTTCAGATTTTTCAGGGTTTCCCCTTCAGAAGGGCAAATTACTGAAGGAAACAGTTTTGATATACATGACCAATGAAACTTTCTAAATGCAGGTGTATGAAGCTGGTTAAAATTCCCAGAACAAAAGCAGTTGTGATTCCAGGGAGTCTAATTTCAGTTCTTGGAGAAATGTAACTTGTACTAGTAGAGATGAGTGATCACATCAGGTTCGTGCTGATCCTTGGGATGATATCCATGGTGTTAATCACTAACAAAATTGGCTGGGCTAATTCACAAGAGCTAAACGTAGTTACCCCTAAATCACACATCCCCTTTCTCTTTGAAAGCTCCTGGGCTAATATCTGTTTAGGTGTTTCCCCTACTCCTATTTCAGATTATTCCCCTTTCTTCCTGTTTTCTGAATAGCTCCCTTAGGATTGCCCAGTTGGCACCTGAATAGCCATCATATGCATTTGAGCTTTAGATTGTGTAAGACTTAATTTATAGACTGAAATAAGAATGTAACTTGTTTGCGCAAAGAAAGCAAAATTCCATTTTTGGTTCTGGACTAGATTCAAAGTAAAAAGCTCCAGTGTGACAGAGAACCCCTGGCCCAGAAGCCTCTTCCTTTCTACACTTTTCCTCAGTCTCTTCAGTGTTTTCATGCTGGGCATTTACTCCAGTCCAGAGCTGTCAGTGGTCAGGGCTCTGCACATCCCCTTTGATTTGAGTATTTCTGATCTAAAGTCCTGCTCCTCTGTGGTGTTTGTTCTTGTGGCCGTGCACAGTGCCCTGCCCTACACTTTCAGGTTTGCTGGCATGACTTCATTTACAGCTGTACTATGACCTGTGTCAGGGGAAGCCATCCTGCCTTTTTTTTTTTTTTTTTTTTTTTTTATTTTCGTAAAAAAAAAAACCTTTTTTTTTTTTTAAGTTCAGGAAAATAAAGACACTTTTGTTGTTGCTGAGTGAAATGCCAAATGAGGTTCCTGGTCCAGCTCTCGGCAACAGCCCGTGGGCAGAGGAAGGAGCTGAAACTGGGCAAGAACACCTAAACCCCACATTGGAGCCACCAGTGAGGTCTCCTGTGGCATTTCCTTTGAAAGCAAACCTGTTCAGGTGCTGCTGTTGGGGGACTGTGTGGAAGAACCTTTAGTTAGAAGAACATGTCAGAATTTGATGTTGTAGCTACCTCACAGGGGCATGAACTCAGGTGTTAAGATCTGAATTTTGTACAGGAGCTTACAGCTTCATAATAATACGCTTCAGAACACGAGCAAGTACAGCAAACAGTTCTGAATCACGTTGTCTTGACTTCAGCTCAGCTGAACAGGGTACAAGTTAGTAGGGACTTTGGTGCAAAAGGCTTAAATTAAACCATCTTCCTACTCCCCACCTCCAATTGGGCCCACTACACTGTGACACATGTTTTGTAATACTGTGCTTAAATCAATGCTAAAAGCTGTGGTTTTCATGCACAAGTGGAGTATAGATTTTTTTCTTTTTAGGTTTGCTCTTGGAGTTTTGTTTTGGTTCTGGGTTTTTTTCTTTTAGCTTACAGTGTATGTGCACCATATGCTATGTTTTATCATACACTTTTCCAAACTCTTGTTCTGTGCTTTGTGTTGTTTCAGCTGGACTTTATCTCCTGTTAGCAAGCTCCAGCCAAGGTGTGGTGACTGACAATAGAAAGTTGATCTAAACATTAACAAATTAACTGGGGCAGGATGTGTGCTGGGCAAGGACAGTGGTGGGAACCTTTGCTCAGTGCAGGGCATGACCCGAGGCCAGCACAGCAGGTGCCTCTGCAGAGGAGGGAGGGGAGAAACCTGAATCAGCCCAAGAGTACCTGGCAGAAGCCTTGAGGAGCACTGGCATGTGCAGTACCTGTGCAGAGAACGGGAGAGCTGGAGGGCTTGGGAGGCAAGCCCAGCACTTATAAACACTCTGGAAGGTCTTGCCGCAGCAAGAGCTCAGTGAATGGGGTACAACTTCCTTCACTGCTGCAGGGGGGTGAAGAGCTGAGTCAGCTGTGCTGAGATTTGTACTGTGATCCCACACATTTTGAGCTGGGCTGCTTGGCTACAAACTTAGATGCTTCCCATCAGATTGCACTGTCCTTTTGGTACATGCAAGATATATCAGTCCAGTGAATGTTTCTGGTTGTTACACCACTAAAAGCGTGCACTAGAAACTCATGGAACAGTTCTTTCCTTTCTGTCATATCTCCCTTTTAAACTGCTTCTGTTGAACTTTGGAAACTGTGCTCCTTCTGCATCTCTCCTTGAAAACACACCACGGAACAAAACAGAATTGCTGAACTCTCACAAAATGGACATTGCCCATATTCCTGTGGCAACTCAGCATGTACTGAGTCTGGTTCGGTTCTGTAAAGAGGGGGGGGAAAGCCAAAACCCTGGGACTGTTAACTAATTCCACCAGATCAGGCTTTTATATCTACTGAATAAATTGAGTGTGTTAGGTGAGGAAGGGGCTGTATGGACAAATTTCCACTTGAGTGATGGGTGGAATACCCAAAAGGTGCCCTCTGCCTGTCTCTGTTGGTAGGGAGGAGAGCTACATCATTCCTCTTTGACTACACTGTGTCTTATAGGAATGCAAGAGAGAGAAGTGCAGAATAAAACCTCCTTGCTGATCCTTGTTACCTTTAAACACCACTCAGTTGCACAGAAATTTCCTGTGGAAGTTGCAAGTGTTTTATGTTGCTATAAAAGGTGGTTTTTTTTAAAAGAAGTTAAAAACAGATAGATGAGGTAGAGTGGATGGTAAAAAATGCATTTCTGCAAAATCCCAGTGTATGTTAAGACATTTCTGTTACTTGCATAAAGCCTGGAAAGAAGCATGAATCACAGCAATTCATTTAGGATATAGAGATACACAATCTATTGCATATTTTTTGTTCTCTTACTGTACTTGCTAACTACCTGTCTTTTCAGTTCTTTAAATCAGCTAATACATTAGTCATTTGCACCAGAAATTACTCACTTTTTGGCACTGTTTCTCTCAGGAAGGCTCCACTGAGTCCTTTGGAGACTTTTGACTGCCTGTGTCTCCTTGCAGGTGAGTCTCCACGCCACCCATCCCACCCGTGTGAGCTCCTTGTGTCATGGTAGTTCCCTTGGGCTCGGCCGGCCGGGCTCAGCTCCCTGCTCTGCTCCCTGCTCTCCCGTCCCGCTGGGGAGCAAACCGTACCTGTAGAGCTGCCAGCTCCAGGAGGAGGGAGCTGCTCTGGCTTAGTGGTGCTGCCACTGGGCAGGTGCAGTTCACAGACCTGGTTCAGCTGTAAAACTGAAATTCTGAATGATTGTGAATGCATTTCCAGCTTGCGGGGGGGGAATAAGAGACTGTGTTCTGGGGAGGCAAACATCGTGTCCTGTGTGAAGGAACTGTGGTGTTGCTGGCCCTGCCGTTATGACTGCAGTTCCCTCAAAATCTTAAGATTAATCTAAAAAATAAGACTTTTTAAAAATCTAGCTGTACGTTTTTTGTCAGTGTGTGGCTTTCTAAGCCCCGTTTGGGAGGGAGACTGGGGATATTTGGCACTGTGCTGTCTCACAAATAAATGGTGGGTCTTTTACTAGGTTAAGAAACTCCCACATGTGCATTTGCCTGCCTGTCCTCTGAGGCCAGTTTCCACCAGTTTTATTCCATTTCCTGAATCAGCTGCATCCCCCTGTGCCTTTGGTTCTCCACACCTGCAAATGAGTTTACAGCAGGGTTCTCAGTTTCCTCAGCCTCACCACACAGGTGCACAGTGCCTCATGCCTTTACCATTTTGTCACACTGAGCACTTAGAACAATTGGTTTGGGTAACATTTTTCATTCAGAATCGTTTGGGGTTTTTTGTTTCGTAAAAATGTCAACTCAAAGGAGAAGTTAGGGAGCAAACATCACAAATTAAGGCTGATTTTTATATTTTAGTTTTGTTTTAGTAACAATTGCTATCATGAAGTTGTGTGTAATTTTAGGCAAATGTTCTAGTATTTTGCTGCCTTAGGGATATAGTAAATAAAATAATTAAGGACTATAGAGGCCAGGGAAGATACTCCCATTGGTATTGAATGGATATTAAATCAAGTTTCTGCTCTGTTACTAAAGCTTTATCTGAAAAAAATTTGCTTCTTGTTCTGTCTTTAGAAGTTACAAATAAATGGAGTGCATGTGTCTTTCTAAAATACACATAGTCTTTCGTTTTAAAGTTGTCCATGTTTCTTCATATGAATAATTAAATTGCTTTTGGCTGATTTACCTGTGTGAGGAGGGTGATCACAGTGTAGACCCTCTTTTCTTGCATACCCAGGCACATTATCTGGAAAATGTGAGAATGCAAATGTAAAGTTACACAACATGAAATAAGGCCTTGGAAATGGCTCTACAAAAGACGTAAGTTCAATTTCATTTTTTTTTGTATGAAGTGATTGTTAAGGGTCAGGGGTCTTACTGTTGCAGCTACATTTATATGTCTCCACTGTAAAGTACTTGACTAACAATCCAGCCTGTAAGTGTAAAGTTCTAGTAAAAATTGAAGTGTAAAGTTTAGTATAACAAGCATTTTTCATGATCACTGGTGTTACTGTCAGTAACATTCTAATTTGCCAATGTTTTCTTTATGTTTAATTAAAATAAAAGTTTGGTTTGCTGTTGCTTTTTAAAATTACTGGTCTTAAAATTTTCAGAGTACCTTTACAAAGTCTCTCATTACATCTTTGTCTAAGAATTCTTGTTTGTTTTGTGGTATTGTCCATTTTTCCTGCTTCCAAAACCTGTGTATCCCTGGGTTTCATTCTCACAGGCTTGTCCTCTTCCATTCTGGTTGCCTTGCATTGGTCCAGCTAAAGCACAAGTGGAGATTTTGCCACAGGCCAATGTGGTGCCTTTTCCAAATGTGTTACTGGGTTTTGTTGATCAAAACACTCTCCTGGTAACAGCCTGTGTAGGATGTTTGACAACATGAATTAATTCTTGGAAGAGACTTTCTAAAGTAGCAGATGGAGTCAGGAACACAGTTCAAACTGGAAAATGGAGAATAAACCCTGAACTTCATTGACAAATCTAATGCTCATGTCTGTAATGGATATTAAATTGTAAAACAATCACTTGGCTTCTAGTAGAATTTATGCTGTTGAAGTCATGAGTTTTCTTTGTAAATCCACCTCTCCCTCTGATCTTGGTTAACTTTCTCAACAATACAGTGGTTTAAAACAAGACCAGTGTTCTTATGGAGGTATATATGTGTCTGGGTGTATAAGTAAATGCACTGCAACTTTACAGCTTCCATAATATGGAGAAATTACCCTGGAATAAAAACACTTTGAAAAACAAATCATGTAGGAAATAAAATTATTAGGCAAACTTGCAAATTGGCAACAGAAGTCAGTGCAGCCCACTGGATTTCTTTCAGCTGTTTTAGATAACTTTGATTTGCTTCTCACAGACACCTGATCTTGCAAGGCTAGAAGTTCTATTCAGAGCAGCTGGAATTAGTTGAATACTGGAACTACTGCTGATTTGGTTGCATCCTCCAACATGACCAATCCTCAGTAAGTACTGTATGATATAGCTTATTTTACATGAAAGGGAACAGGTTGCTACCTGTAGGAGAATGATGTTGTGACATCAGGAAGGTTCTGTGGTTGTCTAAAGAGTGTGAATTAGCAGAAAAAAGCATGAATGCTGTAAGCATGTCTGATGTGTTACTAACAGCAGTGCCTGAAAACCAGTATGTGGTATTACTTTCAGGTCTTTTTGTTTCTGTGCCATCAAACCTGTCCCAAAGCTGTCTGCCAGCATTAGTCTGTCTTTTTGGTTTTCTTTTCAATCAAATCAGACTATGCCTGTCACTTAGTCTGTCTCAGAATACAGAAGCTGGATACTGTTGGGAATGGGAAGCACCAACCCGTTTCCCTTTTCCTTTATAATGCTGGAAATTGGATCACACTGTGCTCTTTCATGCAAAACTGAACTACCTTGGTCCTATAAAGGTGAATGTCCACAGGATGGCACTAAAGGTGAAAATCAAAGAAAATTCTTGCTAAAATTAGCTCCTACCTCTGGGTTTCTGATTTCAGATTGTTTACAGAGGAATACAGTTCAGTTGGAAATTAAAGAATCTCATTACTTTCCGTTATTAGTTACACATGAATAAAATAAAAGGCTTTAGGTTGTTTAAATAGGACTTCCTTTTACCTCTGCTTTCTGCCAGAGTGTGACACAGCTGCAGCCTTTCCCTGCCAAATACCTCAGGTATTAACAGCATTTTGTGCTTTTTAAAATGACTGTCTTGTGTAAGGCTGGCAGCAGTCAGCTCCATTTAGTTTAGGAATAATGCCTTGCATCTGACAGGGTTAGTCCAATGGTGAGGCTCTGACCAGTGAAAACTTAGAGTTTTAGTTTCTTCACCCACATCCTGACATGATAGCCTTATATCAATTAAATACTCTTCTAAACGCTTCACTTTTTCTGGAGGAAAGAAAAAAAAAGGAACGTTGTCACACTGTTTTTACATGGAGTTTCCATTAGTGTTAGTGGGCTGGTATAAGAATACATGATCAGATTTAGAAGCTGTACATAAGGATAGTTAAGATAATCTCTATGGAGGAGTCCATAATTCTTCTGAATCATTCTTCTCCTTTCAGAACTATTTTGAAATAACACTGCAATCCTTTCTAGTTAAGTGAAACAAAGCTGCTATCCATCAGAACTATTTGAATCAGTATTCAAATCCACAGTGGAAGAGGGGTCAGACTGCATCCATTAATTAACAGCTGAGTTGTATATAATGATTTATAAGCTTAGCTATTCATTGCTCACTGATGTAACTTACAAAGCAGTGAGTTTTTAGCTGGCATAGTTGTTTCTGTTTTGCATAAGCATTTTGCTTTCGGGTTCATGCATTTTTCTTGTGTTTGCTTGTTTATAACACACCCATTTATATTTAGTGCTTTTGAGGCAGATTGAGCAGAGTGAAATGCTGTTTTCCTTTGTGTGGTTTCTGTTGATCACATCTGTGAAAGAGGTTTGCAGAGATTTGGTCTGTTTCCTCAATGACAACACCTCCCTCCGTGGCCTTGCAGAGGCCTTTTAAGTGGCTGACTCTTTGAGATTCTATGAAGTTCTTGTCTCTAACTTACTTTTACTTGTTTGCTTATTTATAATTCAGATCTGTTTATGTGTGTTTATTGCTTTTTCAGGCCTACAATTGAAGGTGGTGTTTCAGAAGTTGAGATAATTTCCCAACAGGTGGAAGAAGAGACCAAAAGCATTGCTCCTGTACAGCTTGTTAACTTTGCTTATCGAGATCTGCCTTTAGCTGCACTTGATCTGTCTGTGGCTGGGTCCCAGCTTTTGTCAAATCTAGATGAGGAGTACCAAAGAGAGGGGTAAGTACAAAGGACAGAACTTTTGTTCTATAGTTTATGTTATAAGAATTTCATAACCTGTAAAATAGGACACCTTAAGCTGGAGAAATGCAGCCAGTTGTCCTCAAACTCTTTTTAAAATCATTGTCACAGAATGGAAGTGACCTTTTCTAGTAGAACTACTCTGGGCTGGTTTGGGGCTCTTTATAATTCTGCTGTTTGACCACAGTCTGGAAGCCTTATCTCAGGGAAAACTGGACAAAACATCTGTAGCTCATCAGACAAGGAGAATGGCCTGGTGAAAGCTCTTTGAGAAAGGGATTTCAGGATGACAGGGCTGCTGAGATTCTTGTACATACTTGTGCATCCCATGACTGAGAGATAGTGGCACAGTATTGCTGATTCCTGGACAGATAGTGTGCTTTTCACCCAGAAATTTGAATTGTGTAGTTAGATTATGTGAGAACGTTGTCTTTGATAATGTATTTAGTATATACATACTGCTTGTGTTTTCAGTACGATGGTTCCAGTTTTACTGGAATAGAAGATCTTAATCAGTTCATAGCATTTGCCCAAACATAACCCAGTGTCAGATTATGTAGCATTGTTGTCCTACAGGACATTAAAAGTCATCCTTATGCCTGTTTCAGGCTTGAAGTGGCTGTAGGTGGACTGCTGTACTAAATCCTTTATGAAAGATTTGGGTCAACTGGAGAGAATCCAGAGGAAGGCAGTGAGAATGATTAGAGGCTCAGAAAACCTGCCATGGAGTACTGATTGAAAGAACATAAAGAAGAGACTTTGAGGGGAGCTTCTAAGAGAGTTCAGTGAGGAAGGGAACAGGCTGCTATTGATCTCCGTGATGTTTAGGACAAGGAATAAGAAGCTTGAATTGCAGCAGAGAATAGTGAGGGCAGCAAAGTGCTGGGGCAGGCTGCTGGTGTGTGGGGAAGGAGAGGCCCACAGGGGCAATTGCTGCATATCTTCAAGAAGATGCATCTGTCAGGAATGATAACACTGTAGTTTAACATTGCTTGGGACAGAGATGTGGTGAGCACTTGTGCCCAGCCCCCCTGGTTCTGTGGTTGCTGTTCCACTGTGTGCCACACTGAACACACATCTACTCCCCTGTCAATGAGATGCCTATAAAAGCATTTCCCAGTAAGCCATATAGGATGCATGCTGATGAAGACATTAAAAGGCTTTATGTAAGCCTCCATTTATTAACAGCTCGATGCCTTTTCACCTGCGCTCTGTAATCAGCAGAGACCTGCTTGATCTCAGCCCAGCAGGTATTCCGTGTGCAAGGCAGGAATCAATATGTGGGGAAGGCTCCTGCCTTTAATTTCTTTCCAAATTGGACTTTATGAAACATCTCCAGAAAGTTGTTACTCTAAACAAGGGGAAATACATTTCGAGTAGGTTATATAAGTACAGTACAACCGTAACATAAAATACCCTGCATAGCAAAAGAGGCACTTGAAAATTAATTTGAGTATGCAGGTGTAACCCTCAGGCTATTTTGGTGCTGAGTCAATACCAGTTTAGTTCAAGTATGCATTTTTATAGATTTTTATGATCTGAAACTCAATTTTTCACTGTGCCAAAGGGCACAGATCTCTCATTGTAACCACTTGAGCAGCTTTGCAGTGTTAAGCATGGAAATAGGCCTGTCATTCTTTTCCTCAGCAGAGATCTCTTCCTTCACACAGACTTCTTTTGTGGCTTTGTCAGTCTGCACAGAAGTAAGCAGCTGACCTCTGAGCTGTAGAGTGAATTCTCTGAAGGAAATTCAGAGCTTTAGTTTGTACATCTCAGTGCATTTTGGGCTGAGTATGTTCATCTCAGTCCCAGCACTGCATCTGCCTTGTGGGAATGGTGACTCCTTCCCTTCAGAAGCTCTCATGACAACTGGTGCCCTGAGAGATTTAGGAGCAGAGCTGATGTCCAGAAGCCCAGCAGCAGAATTAAAATACTGTCCTCGTGCCACCTCCTGGCTTGGTTGGGAATATGTCTGGTTTTATGAATGTGAAATTTATGAATTTCTTTCCCGTGGTCTTGTTAGATGTGACTGGCTTTCAGCCTGAATGAGAAGGAGATGAGTTGGGTCAGATCAGTTGGATACAGGAACTGGGAGCCACATCTCCCTCCTGTACAAAGAGGGGAGAGCACAGGAGGTGGCAGAAGATGTCAAAGTCCCTGTAGTTTCTGCCAGAGTCTATATTTGTAACTGAAGCTTTGTTACTCCAGTGCTGTTGGTAGTATGGATGGCAGGTGGAGATACCAGAAGATCCTGCTCATTCCAAGGAGTGCTAAAAGATTCCCTTCCCTGGAAGTCTGCCTTTGTTGCAGACTCCACGTGTTACCCTCTGTATACTTTTCCCTGAGGATTCCAGGGACAGTGTGAGCAGCGTGTGTGTCCTGTCAGGCACTGCTCTGCTAGGTGTGTAGCTCCTGTAGGCAGGTTGTAGTGGTTCCAACTGCAGGGCTCTGCAGCAGGAGGGTCTGGCACAGCCCTGTGCTTGGGCAGGGCTGGGTGGTTGTTACAAGCTGCATCTCTCCATGACCTGGTGATTTTCAACATAATTGTCCACAGTTACTACTTCCTGTGACTATGGACACTCACTAATAAGTCTCCCTTTCCATGAATGGAACACCAAGAAATGCATCAGACTAGACATGAATGAGAGGGCAGGAAAGGAGTCTTCTGATTGAATGGTTTAGTTGTGTGCACCCCAAGGTTTTCCTCTAATTTTCCTTCTTTAAAGCCAGGAGGTGTTCAGGGTCCAACCACAAATTTAACCTCGTTGCTAACTGTAGGGGAGCTTTTTGTTCATCTGAGAGAATGTTTCTCTTCATAAACCCAGTATTAATGGTCAGTCAGGAATGTGTGGGTCACAGCTCAGCCCTCTCTGTGTGCCTGGAAACTCTCAGATGGCATCAGATTAGCTACTCCTCCCATGAGAAATGAAAAAAAGAAAAGTGAAAAGAAAGAAAATTATGGTCTGTCTTTAACCTGTTAGACAGACCATATGTAAGCTGACATTCCTATGGTTTTAGTACTGCAATAAAAACCTTATTTTGTGCAGTTCGATGGGTCTTTGCTTGTTCATATCAAATTCTCAGGGCAGTCAGTTCCTGTCTGTTGAAGGAGTTTTGTGGACAGTTTGAGCTGTTTTGTCAGAAATTTAGATGACAGTGCTGATCCCTGTGCTAAGCAACAAAGAAGGGACTGCAGATTAGATGTTAATTAAATTAAGATGTTAATGAACTGTTAATGTTAATGAAATTAAGCCTGTCCCTGAAATACACCTGTAAGTGGTGAAAGGGTAATCAGGCAAGAAGAACCTTTCTGCTCTCCCAGAAATCCTCAAACACATCACAAAGTATGGGTTGAGCAAAAGTTCTTCTCCCTCTGTTGACTTCTCACATAGGGGAAAGTACCAAGATTTACATGATGGAAGTTGGTTAAGTTGGACAGAACCTGCACTACAAATACTCATTCCAGGTGGTGTGGGTGGGCTGGCATTGCTGCTGCTTTGCACTGGTGAGGAGTGAGGGGTGTGTGCCTTCCCTGTGCAGGATGGGGGGAATTCCTGCATCTGCCTTGCTTCCCAGCTGCAGGTAGGCTGATGTGCCTGGTGTTAACAGAGCTCTGGGTCTTACTCTTCAGGAAAAGGAAGTTTTCTGGTAAATGCCAACAACATGGGACTAAAACATTTTGAGTTTTATGTGACTGTAGCAGTCTCTGTTTATTAAGGGAATCTCCTCCTTACTGTGGGAAGAAGCTACTATTTCCTATTACTATGGGAAGAAACAGCAGCTTGGTTTTCATAACCAATGTGTGTGATGTTCATCAGTTACTGGTGCTGCTGGTCTGCTCTGCAGTTACCAGGTCAGACTCATCTTAGGTATTGCTGCTGTGCACTGCTTCAGCAATGGTTGAGCCATAGATAGGAGAATTGAATTCATCCCAAAACCATGCCTTGGATGCCAAGGAGAACCCCTGGTGTACGCCTCTAACACATCTGTAACAAATTAGGTGGTGCTGGGGCACAAAAAGCACAACTTGCAGCAGCAGAGTTGCTGGTTTGCTTTGTGTCTGGATTTACTGGAGGGGCTGTGTCTGCACTGAACTGGGTTTGCATGAAGAGTATGCAAACATTTCTTTAAAAAGGAGACTGATCACCCAGACAGATTTTTAAATGCTAACATTAGCTTTCAGTGCCACTGTTGATTTCTTTTTTTGCCAATCAAGTATTCTGTTTTCAAAAAAATATTTTCCCTCTTTTGCTTTTTGCATCAATGTCCAGTAAAAGCAGTGAATAGCTGGACAATTGACAGCATGCAGAAAATGATACATGTGGGGATAGGGAAAAGCTCTCCTTCCTGTATTTTCCTGAAGTTCAGTTAGGAGGTATCAGTCACAAAAATTATTAAAGATTTTGCAGATAGCTGCACACCAGGCTGTGTTTTATTGTTGTGTGAATATGCAGATAGACAGAGAGCCTCTCTCTTGATAAAGATCTGGGGGCTGAGACTCAAGGGGAGGAGAGATGTACACAAGCTTTAAATTATTTGTTGTATTTGTTTTAAATTGCAGCTCTTGAGTTTTTATGTATTAAAGCAATTTGAAACGTGAAGGTGCTTTTCAAAATACTGTGGTTTACATCAAACAAAACAGTAAAGTTCAGGAGTTCATGCAGTTAATGGGACTCATTTGACATCAGCTGTAAATAGTTGTAATTTAATAATGGATGATAGCCTCAGATTTGTTTGGTCACAGCTAGAAAGTGCATTAAACAGTAGGAATATCAGAAAAAAAGAAAACTGCAGGGAGAGAGGGAGAGAGAGAAAGGAAGGGAAAGCAAAACTGAACAGAGATTTACAGAGATGCAAAAACTAACACAGGGCAGAGTCATGAGCTCTTTGTTTTAAATTGGTTGCAAGACTTCAGTGGTGAATGAATTCACCCATCCTGGGAGAAAAAAATGCCTGTCCCTTCAGTCTGTCTTCTGTAATTGCACGAGCCAGATGCCATTATTTTGGTCTTCATCTTTCAGATATTACTTTCATCTTTTTGAGGTACTTTACTTTTGCTTTCTACAAGAAACTCAGCTGGATCAAGTTCTCACATTTCTCTTGTTTTCTGCTTTTCCTGTCTGTCTTTATCTGGCAGCATAATAAAAACTAGTCCCTTTTCTGAAAAGTTCAGTTGCACCTCATGCAGATCATGGAATGGTGAATAATGAGGTTCAAGCTCAAGATAAATTGCAAAGGTTTTGGAGGCCAGAACTATTTCATGTAGCAAAGCAAGCTCCTTGTGTTTACAGCAGTGACTTATAATTTATTTTTAGCTGCCAGTCATAGCCTGAATCCAGCAAGGTGGTGCAAAATCCTGCCGTGAGCATGATACAGTGAAATGAGGCTGTAGTGCTGATTTGTTCCTTGTGCAGTGCTATATCACTGCTGCTCCTGGTGCTGTGTCCAAAGCTGAGACCTGCACTGCAGCAGAAAATGAGCATTCAGCACCACAGAACCTGTGAGGTGCCCAGCTCTTCACAAGACAATACATGACATTTCTGGCTGTGTTACAGATGTTCAGTGATTTCGAAATTTCTTTTTCTGTACAGAGCCTTTGAAGTGTTTATCTTCATAAATTTTGTTTTCCAGAAGAGCTCATTACTGTGTTTCTCCTAAATCCTTTGAGCATGTCCCTACAATGTCTTATCAATTGGTAGAGGGAGAACCTACTGTAAGACAAAGAATTCATTTTCTAGCTCAGCAATTTTCAGATTTTTTTGCTTTGGAGATCTTTCTGTATTTTTTCCAACAGAACTTGCTTTTCCCACATAGTTTTTGTGGGTAGAAGTGTAGCAATTGTGTCTCAAACCACTGTTTGCAAAGCTCTTTATTGGAGACTGGGAATGAAATGGATCTAACTTGTCTGGCTTGATACTGGAATTAATTGTCTAAGTTGGAGAAGATACAGCTTGGTGCAAAAATGGAAATGTGGATAAGCAATGGCACAAGGGGGAAATGTGGAAAAGAGGAATATTTGTCTGGAAGGCAGGTCTGTAAGAAAAACCAGCTAAATGCTGAGCATCAGTCTGAAAGCAAATCAGATCTTGGGTTTGCTGAGGAAAAGGAGCAGAGAACACAAGGGAGGCCCTTGTTGTGCCTCTGTATATATCCAGGTTTTGCCCAAGCCTTGAACATGAGTGTAGTTCTGGTCCCTGTCAAAGAGGGTGCAGTAGATATTAAAGAACTGGAAAAGAATCAAAGGAAAGCAGTGATCAAAGATGTGATGCAGCTGCCACTGGAGGTGACTGTGTAAACTAGGGCTCTGCAGTCGAAAAGAGAAGGCTGATGTGAGATTTGATTGATACTACAAAGTCTGTGACACAGGTTAAAACAAGGTTTGACACCCACACACCCCCCTGCCAATACAATCTCCAGGGTGCATTAACAGATTAAGGCCCAGTTCCAAATAAACAAAAAGGGGTTGCTCTTTGCACAGAGGGCAGTAGATGCTTGGGGCTACTTTCTATAGGATGTGTGGCTGCTAACAACTTATGCCCCTAAGGGGAGATTGGACAAGTTTGTGGAAGAGAAACTCATTGAAGGTTACTAAGTACAGTGTGAGAGAACACATCTGTCTCAGGAATTCACCCAACTGAAAACAGTTGGATGCTGTGAGAATGTTAAGAGGGAGGATTTATATGTTTGCTGTGTTCTTAGTCATCTTGAGACATCTTGCCGTGGTCACTGCTAGAGACAGGATGGCAAGCCTTTGTTCTGGCCTAGGATGGCTGTTCTTATGTTTCTTAAAAGGTAGGGCTTGAGCCTGATGTTACTAGTTCACTAAAGATCTTAGCATAAAAAGAAAAAGCCTAATAAGCAATTCTCCAGTGAGAGGAGTAATAGGCCAGGTAATCACAGGATGTCTGTGGGCAAACAGTGTGATGTGCACCTGAAAAGAAGGCACAAATGATCCTGGAAAGCATAAAGTACTTCAAATAGAGCTGGGAAGCATTCATGTAATTAATTAAACCTATTCCAAAATACTATGTACTGCTCCAATTGTCTGTATTCACATGCAGAAGAGGCTACCAGGATAGTTACTGAGACTGAGTGTCTGTTCTACAAAAAGCGTGGGCTTTAATTGAATTACATGAGTGGCTGCCATTACTGTGTATAAATGCATCAGAGACAGAATGCCAGCAAGGGAAAAGAACTAATCAAGCTAAAGAATAATACTGGCACAAGAGTGAGTGTGTATAAACTGGCTGTGGGTGAGTTTAGGAGAAAACCGGGGCGGTGTCTCTTGCCCTTTGAGCAGCAGAGCTTTGCAGCACTTCCAAGAAATCTCAGGGGGTTCAAAATAGTGAAAGATTTAGGGGGGTGGGGGGGAAGATGAGGGTGTTCTCAAGAGTTAAACCAAACTTGTAGGAGATGTCCAGGAAGGGGGTGCAGAGCTCTGCCTGTTCCTTGGAGTGGGATGCTCAAGGCCTCCAGCTGTGCCCGCCTGCTGGGAGGCTCTGCTGTCTCTGCTTCTCAGCCAGGTTTTGTATTGTTACTGAGCCTTTCTGTGTTCCTGTCACTTCCTGACCGTGGCCTTTCTGCTCTTCAGATAGTGATTTGGATCTCATCCATCCTTCTGTTTTCTGTTCATAGCCATCTTGTGAGATGCAAACACTTGCTGTTTAGCCAAAAGAAAAACAAAAAGACAGGGAAAGGTATAATGCAGATTTGGGAGTATTTGTTTACAAGCCCAGAAAATAGAAACAGTGACAGCTGTTAACAGCTTGAACAAATTGTTTGTAGTGGTTCCTTACCAAATAAATATGTTCAACCTTTCCCAGTTTTGCCTTATGTTCTTTTTTCCAAGCTGTTTGTTAATAAGATTAGCAGTGATGGTGACAGATTGGTTTTGCTCAAAGCCATGTGTGAAAGTATCCTTAAAAAGAATTACCCCTGGTAAAATTCCACTAAATACATTTTAATGTCTCAGAACAAAACTTTACAGCCCTGTGTCACCATCAAGCAGAAAATTCCCATGCTAGTGCATTTATTTAATTCATCCAGGCATTCCAAGAGAGGTAAATAATATTCTTGTTGTAGAGATGAGGTAGCTGAGATACCTGATGGGCCTGTTTGAAGTCACACAGGAAAGCTGTCCAAAGTCAGGCTTGTCTGTGGCTTCAGTCAGACAGTCAGGACACCAACAGAATGCGTGCTTGTTCTTTTAACTGGTCTGTAGGTGTGGGGAGCAGTTGGGGGTTTTGTCGTTGTTTTTGTCTGAAGTGAGAGGGAAAAGGTGTTTTGCTTGTCTGTGGGTAGTGTGTAATCTCATAAACTTACAAAGAGCTCTGTAAATTTTGGGGTTTTTGGTGGGGTTTTTTTGAAAAGTCTGTGTAGCTGAGTTTCTAAACTGAACTTAAATTTAAGTGTGGCTTTGCAGTGTCACAGGTGAAATGGCCAGAATTTGGAAGGTAAGTTTCAACCCACACTAGTTCTGGTAGGAATCTGTTTTTCTCCCAAACTGTATTTTTAATTTGTTGAATGGATGAGCCCTTACATATCAGAAGGGGAGATTACTACTACTCTACTAAACAGGTTACGGGGTTGAAGAGCTGAGGAAATCTGTGTATTAGGAGTCAGGGTGGTTAACATCAACAGGTCAACAGGTTTATCCAGGTCCATCCTTTACAAGAGGCAAGAAGTAAAAATATAAAAACCAGCAACCCAAGACAAGACTGGACTGTACAGGAGTGTGGAAGGAGCAGGAATGGAAGCAGCGCCCAGGAAAAAAAGCTACCCAGTGGTCCTTTTGGGGCCCAGTGTCCTTGTTGGTGTCCATGGATTCAGGGGGCTCCCAGGGCTCTGGGAAGAGCTCTGCCAGGAGTGCTGGGAAGGTGCCAGTCACTGTCCCCTCACAGGCCAAGGGTTCAACAAACAATTAGGATACCAAACTGAAGGTGCTTCTTCAGTGCTACCATTTCAAATACTTTTGTGTCTTTGAAATAAACTTAGGTATTTTATGAGTGAGATAGAAGTGTAAACGTGCAGGGATAGTTTCATTCAGAAGCTTTTTAGAATCAGTGTTGTTAATACTGAATGATAATACTAAACAGACAGAATAACTCCACGTCCTGTAGGAGTCTGTAAGTAATTAATAGCTTGAGTAATGGTTAGCATGGCTAATTATCATGTGTGCTTAGTATCACAGTTGGGTTATTTTTTACTGCTACATTTGGTATATTTGAAAATCTTGACTATGTAGAGCTTTTAAAAGCATGTCCTTGGGCCCTCTGCTGATCATCCTGGGGATAGGAAGAGCTGCCCTGCAATATTAAAATGTTGGATAATGGGACTTTTGGAAAAGGAAAGATAAATGTAAGCAGAGGATTGAGCTAAAGCTTGTTCTGTTTAAACAGGGCCATCCCCCTCCCCATTCTTTTTAAAAAACCTAAAAAAACCCCAACTGCAAAATCATTGCATTTAAAACAAGATATTCTATTTCGAGGTGATGTAAAATAAAATCCATTAAAAGATCAAGGTGGAAAAAGAAGTTCCTATCCCAATACTTTTTTTTTGCCTTATGTCTTAAATCTGCCTCTTTAAAATCTAGTGCATTCTGTATTCAGGCTTGAGCCATAACAAAGTTTAACCTGAGGACAAGTTCCTGATAGTAACACTTGTCAAATCTTCTCTGAAGTTTTAAGAGTCAGTTGAGGAGGTCTTTCACAGTCAGGTAATCAGGCAATCTGACTACAAGTGTTGATATGCTTAATTCTGAGAAGCTGCTTGAAAGTGTCAAGTCTCTGAGCGCTGCTTGGCATCACTTTCTCTCTCATTTGTGAGTGTGGGTACGTCAGAGAACATTTTGTGATATTTTTCCAAGTGTTTGATTATAACGTGAGTTATTGAGTCTAGAGCTGTTTATTTGGAATTGATCAGTATCATCATATCTTCTTCTGTACCACTGGTTTCTGTGTATTGACGTTATAGTTCAGTGGGGTTACTGCACCACACTTTTATGCTCAAGGCTTTTTATACCCTAGTTAATAAATCATGTCAGCTTTTCATTACCTAATGTGTATTTACAGTGCTTTGAAAATCTGAAGTGTCAGGCAAGTACCCCATCAGAACTTCCTGAGGTGAGCCAGTGCAGGAACACTGCAGAACACTCTGATGAGAAATTATATGTATCCAAGTGAAACTGGGCAGGGTGGGGTGAGGAGGAAAAAAAGTCAGGATGGGCTTTATGCTACTAAAGTCCACCTTACTGGTATTCCTGTTACCAATATGTTCAAAAGAAAAGAAGCTATTTTCTAGCACCCCTCTTGTAATTGTGTAATTGTGAGCCTCCTCATACCTGCACCCTGCCTAAACCTTGTTTTCCCTGCAAAACAAGGTGACCTTATCCAAACTAGGTTTGGGAGCAGTCTGTGGTGCATGCTGTCCCCAAAACTGTGTTAGCCCAGACTCTGGGGAAGTCATTTTTGGCCTGATGCACTAACAGATTGATGAGAGTTAGACTAACAGCCAAGTGAGGGAGCCTTGCTCAGAGGCTTCACACTTAGCCAGGCTGTGTACCTTTGCTATGTAAGTGTGGCTGTGGAATCACTGAGCTTATTCTTTGGTGTTCTCCAGATTTGCATTGCTGTTTTCCAGGACATCGTGGATTGGTGCAAACCAACTGTGGCAGCCCTTGTCAGATCTGTCTCATAATAGAGCAGGGATAATGATGCACGACCAGAGAATTCAGCAGCAGAGAAATTCTTTAAAAAAAAAACAAACATCATTAGCTTCTAAATAGCAGAGCCCTGCTGTGCCTTGGTGCTCCCAGATACTGAATGCAGCGTGTGTGTCAGTGAGAGCACAGAAAACTGGTGAGACAGGAAGAAAGTAGGAATGTGTGTATGATAATTCAGGCTGCATTCCTCAGTGCACTGAAGGCACTTGGACACCAGTGCACTCCAGAGCTGGGGAGAGACACAAAAGATCCCCGGGGGAAGGTTTTTCTTACGTGTTTTTCTTGGTCAAGAAACCAGTGAAAGTGAGTTTGCAAAGTCTTTGTGCATTGTTGCTGAGTGTATCCGTAACAGCAGAACTTGTAATTTTGAGTTCACTGCTCTTTAGCTCTTTTCCTTTTTCACTTCTTCTTCTTTTCTTTCCTTTTCTTGTTTTTCCCTTAATTTTATTTCTTTAGATCTAACTGGCTAAAACCGTGCTGTGGGAGACGAGCAGCTGTGTGGCAGGTATTTTTGCTCAGTGCAAGTCTCAACAGTTTCCTGGTAGCCTGTGTAGTATTGGTGGTGATTCTTCTGACTCTGGAACTCCTAATAGATATAAAGCTTCTCCAGTGTGAGTAGTAGGATTTTTTTTTTCTTTTTCCTTTTTTTTTTTTTCCTTCCTTTCTATTTTTATTCTTTTTTTTTAATTTTGATGGAATAAAGGCTTAACTTGCTGGGAGGTTTTTGAAGGGGGGAGGATGGTGGGGATTTTTTTTCCTACCATTTAAATGATTGCTAGGCTAGGCAAGAAATGTGTTTTTGTGTGGAACCCTGGTATAGTGAAGTCAGTCTCTTCCTTGTTTCGCTGACCAAATTCAGGTCAACTGACAAATTTTCAGAGGATACAGGCAGAGTGTACATGCAGAGATTCACATGTGCTGTCATTAGTACTTGAAAAGGTCTGTCCTTTACAGACATACTGTGTGTGCACAGAAGAAAAATGTGGGCATCATTAATCTCTGATACTTGTCACATGTGGATAGACAGAAGTGATGAACACACCAGGGTATTCGGTGCTACCTCTGTTATTAATTTACTTCTGCTGAGGTGGATAGGATTTTAAATTACAGTTTTCTAGTCTGTAGTGCACTGAAATGATACAGATTTTCATTCTTGTTTGCTAATACACTGTGAGTCAAGTAATAGCTGAAATGGAGTTTTGCTTTATCTGAATTCACTCTACGGAGGTTCCACAGTGGAAATTTTAATGCTTCTGTTTTGCTTCCTAATTAATCTTTTTTTTTTTTTCCCCTTCTGCTCTTTTCCTCCATTCCACCCCTTTTTTCTTTTTTTCTCCCCTTTTTTTCTTTTATGATACAAAGTTGACATGAACACAAATACCAGCTACACTTTTCCCTATGCTGAATGTTGAGGAGCAGCCTCTCACATCTCCATACAGTCTCAGATGTGCTGAAATGGCAGCTGGGGTTCAGACAATCCCATAAATGCAAGAATGCATAGCATGAAAGAGTCATGGTCTGGTATCTTCTTCTGTGGCAACTTTGAACTGAACAAACCAAATTTTTATTCTGTGGAATTCCTTTTTTGTGGTGATTTGTCAGTTGATGGTAGTGGAGCAAAGATTTGGGTATTGCAACCGTATTAAGATTATTTAAGGGAATATGATTGATAACTGCAGCCATTTCACACACTCTGTGAGATGAATCAATGGCTAAGCTGTCACTCCACACTGTTGCTCACCCCTCAGTCCTGCCTGTCTGTGCTGCACACACAGTGCTGAGCATGGCCACCCCTCACAGTGCTATTTTCTGTAGTCTCTGCTCACTTACCATCCTGGATGAGGAAGCCCAACATTTGGACAGGCCTGCTGCTTTCACAAAAAGTCAGGAATGTTAATTGTGGGTTTAAGTCCTTAAGAAATGAATGAGGAAGGAGCTTTCAGTAATATTTATTGGGGTGTCACATCCTGCTGTTGATGCAGAGAGTTGTCACTCCCCGTAGAGCCAAAGAGTTTAAATCTAGTTTTGTTTTTTCTAAGAGTTTTATCAGTTTTGGACACTCTCCATTTGGAAGCACCTGTTTTCTTACCATTTATTTTCTGAAGCATTTTCCTCCTCTGTGTGTCTGGTGCATGTGACACCCCTAAAAACTCTGCAGCTTACACCTTGTGCCTGAGCTGCAGGTGCTTGGCTGAGCCAGGTGACTTCGCTGTTCAGAGGTGGCCCCTGAGAAAAGACCCATTCCACTTGTGTTGCTACTTTACATTTTAACGAATGAATCATCCCATCAGGCTTTTTGCCTTTGCCGTGTTTGAATACCTTCTGTCTCGTTTTAAATCGGATAAAGGCTGTCTTGGTGGGGCTGATTTTATTGCAGTTGTGCCATATGAGGAATGTGTGTCGCTTGCATTAAAGTTTTGAAAAGCCATTAGCTCATAATTATGTTTTTCAAAAATGAAATTACAGTTTTAAAGGATTCCTAATTCTATATAAAATCAACCAGTGCATTAGAGTATGTTACAGCACATCACTGCCAATTTTGTTCATAATAACAACTGCTAAGCCACATTATAGACTGTAATTACTTAGGAAGCATCCCTTTATTTTAAAAAATTGCAACAAAGGAAACCCTGGTGTTTTCTTTAGCTGTGCCATTTTTGGAGCATCATTTTCCTCCATACTTTCAGTGCAGCCTTTGGTTGAAGGATGCACAAAGCTGTTGGTTTCAGAGATGGACACCACATTGGGAAACTGTGGGTCACACACATGAAAAGGACAGAGACCCTCTAGGGTATTTTATCTCAGAGCATATTCGTACCAGAATTAGAAACCCCAGAAAGCAGGGGACATATAATAGATGTTTTATTATAAGACTGTGTCCTATAATCAGCTTTTCCAGGTCTGTCTTCAAAGCTCCTCGCATGCATTAGCAGAATAACATCTCAACACCTTGTGATGTTCTGCAAATGCAGAAATAGATGTATATTAACTCACATGCTCCTGATTTGGAAAAAAAAAAAAAATAAAGGAGAGTTGTGGAAGTTTCCAAGTCCACTGCCTCAGAAATACAGACCCATGCTATCCATTCCTCATCTTCAGTAGTTTTGGGGGAAAGCAACTCAGGAAATTATCCTAGTATTACCTTTCTCCTGCAGCAGCTGTGTCTGCAGCAGCACCAGCCCCTCCTGCAGCTGAGCAGCTCCACTCCTGTGGCCTTGGTTGCTGCTTCTGGGCCCTGGCTGAGTCCATGCAGGGCTGTGCCAAGGACACACACGTTGTGGGGCAGCAGTGCCCCAGGCAGAAGGGGCTCGGGGCTTGCCCAAACCCTGTGAGTAGCCCTGGCTCCCTGGGCATGTGTCTGCCAGGAACAGCAGCCACCAAGGGCAGGTGCTGGGAGTACAGACTTCTGGAGTGGTCACTCGGGGTTTGTCAGAGTGTCCTTCACCCCTCCCCTGCTGGAGAGACGTTTTGAGATGATGTAAAAGCGAGGGGAAGAGGGAGGAGGTGAACTGTAGTTGGGCTGTGCTCTGTGTTTTATACTGATTTTTTTTTATTCTTCATGACTAAAAAGCACCTGAGCTGGCATTCACTTCTTCCCTATAGCACCAGACCGGGAAAAAAAAGTGAAGCAAAGCAAAACTTTTTGGCTTTTAGAGGGGAAAACAAATTGTTAAGAGTTCAACAAATGTGAAATTATATTCCAGATAAAAGTAAAACCTGAATAGCTAAGATGTTTTGTCACAAACTGAATCCCAGTGATGTATCCAAACCACCACAGAGCAGGGATGAGCACCTGTTTGGGCAGCCCCTTCTCCTGGTCTTGGAGCTTTTCACAGCATTTTTTAAAGGGAGTGTTTTGCAAGAGGCAAATACCCCGATTCGGTGGTGGTTCAGCTCCTGTGCAAACGCTGCTTGCTCGGAAGGCTCTCCGGCAATGTAATTGCCCCCTCTCCAGCAGGGCGTCCAGCACAGTCAGTGCTCAGTGTGCCATCACAAAAGGGTTTTCTCCCCAAATTCTGGTTGCTGTATCTTTTTTTTCCACAGGGGGGCAGCTGGAACCGTGCATGTTGGAAAAGCAGCATCCAGACGCTTTTGGTTTCTGGTCCTGTAGGCTGCCCTATAAAAACAGTGTCCTGGGAAAGTTAAATATTTTATATATTGCCCATTTGTTTCACTGCACAGTTCCTGTGCTGCACCGCAGCAAACACTCGCTCATCAAGCCTCAGAAGAGCCTCAGCACTTCCAGTGGCAGCCCATACTCACAGTTTTATTTGTATCCTAATTTCTTCCTACATCCCTCTCCTCTCCTTCCCGTTTTACTCTGTTTTGATTTAAAACCGAAATGCTGTATTTAGTATGTCTGCTGTGTATCCCTGGGCCCTGGTTAATTGTGCCACATCTCTGCACACTTGCCTTGCACTTGGCTGTTACACAGTCATTCTTTGGCACTGCAAACCACACGGGCTGGTTTGAGCTGTCTGCTGTGGAGATGGTAGGCTCACAAATACCTGAAGTAAGGAGAGAATGTTTTCTCTTCATTCCCTTATTCCAAACCTGAGGGCTTGTGACTTTCAGAGTAGGAGTTGCCAGCAGTTCAGATACTGGACCCTGTCAGCTTTCTGCATTTTTCTGTCAGTGTGAAATGTATTTGGAGCCCATTTTGAGCACTGGTTTTTAAGCACCTGATCACCTGAGCTGAATTGTCAAAGACTGAATACAGGGAGTAATGGAGGGATGGCAGAGCATTCTGTTTCCTTACTGAATCCTAACTCTGGATTTTTAGGTATGTACAGGATTTAGTGCCACATCCCATACTAAAGCAGCTCATGGGGTGAGAGCATGGAGAGGTGACAGAGCATCCATGACCTAAGCCATGTGTGTCATTGCTTACCCAGCACTGTTACCTGTAAAAGCTCCACTGAGGAGCTGCTCACAAGCTGCCTGAATGAGGGTGAGCAGCCTGCAGGGCTGGAGTTCCATATCCCATTGCATCCCATCCTCTTTCTGGTACCTCCATTACAAAACTTAAGAAAGCAAACTTTACCTTATGTAAGTTGTGGCAGTTCTAATTATATTAAACCTAAGTTGCACTCTGCTACTGTAATGACCCTTCGTTGTATTATGTTAATTGCAGTTTCAAGTGCTTCACAGTTTGCAGGAGTAATTCACTGGATCAGCCTAGTCATCCTCTCTGTTTTCTTTTCAGAGGTATGTATAACCAAAGTCTTACACCACATACAGAACTGCAAAGTATTTTTATGCTGTCGCTGGAATTAGCAAGAGTTGAACAGTAATTTGACTGTAAATAAATGTAACACAGTGTATTTTAAGAAAAAAAAAAAAAACAAAAAAAATTTGCTGTTGCTGTTCCCACTCAGCAAACTAAAAAATGCAGATTAGATTAGCACTGTTTGTCAGCTGCCTAAAATTGGTAAGGAAATGTGGAAGATACTGTCTTACAAATTATAATTGGAACACTGCAGAAAGAAATAATCATCTCTGAATCACTGCAGGCACTGGACAGGACTGGTTTAATCTGTTTGTTATCAGTGTCACTGGGTGAAAGGCATAGGATGAAGATTAAGATATGTTCTTCAAGAGTAAAGATCCATGGGAGCTTTTTTACAAAAAGATATGTTTTGAGAATGGAATTATCTCCTCTCACAATTGGTGTAGGTGGTTTAGCTGTTCCAGGTTGCTCCATATAGACCCAGTAAAAGAATGAAACAAATGGTGAATTTCTTGGCCAAAATGTGTATGAATGTATGTGTTGGAAAAGGCTGTAGCCACGATGTAACAAATGACCAAACTGGGATGATCTGTTAGAGTTTTCAACTTTATTCAAAAAGAAGTCATTAGTATTGAGACGTTTAGACTGCTCTTGAAATACTCCAAAATACTTTTACGGCCATTTTTCAGGTCACAAAAATAAGTTTTATATTTGTTAAGCTGGAAGACAGCTTGGACTTAAGTATTTTAAAATATTTTTTCTAGTTCATAGGAGAAATTATTATCATCCAGACAGATGTTAAAGTCTTCACTGTATGGTAAATTTACATGAAGGTTACAAAAAACCAATAATCAAAAAACGAGGAGCCGTTATATCTGCAAATGATTTGTTGGATCACTTGTGTTGAATTCATACTCATACTATTACATCATTGCTTATTTCCATGGTGCTCTTAATGAAATACATTTATTTACATATATCCTTGTGTTTCTACCCGGGTGTTGTCAGTAAGTGCTTTCTGGAAGGATTATTTGATAGCTGGCAGGGGTCTCAGGCTGTTCTGCATCCCAGCCCTTCTGGTGCTGCAGTTACACAAAATAGGGGCCATTTGTCTCACCCTTTGATGGGGATTGTGGCTTGTAGGTTCCATGTAAGCCATCTGAAAATAACCTCTAAACAATCCTTTGTGAATTGCCCATCCTAATTCCCAAAGACTCAGGTTTGTTAGATGGTGTCCTTTCCCTGTAAAGAAACACTTTCCTCTCTCCCCCAGAAGTGGCACCCTGGAGCTCCCTGTAATCCTGAGCTTCCCAACAGCATCAGCGTGGAAGTGCTGCAGGAGCACGGCTGCACAGCCCCACTCACCTCATCTTCCCTGCTTTCTGGAGCTTCTTTCCCCAGGAGCCTCTCCTGTGGTGCCCAGTTCCCTCGCACTGAGTCTCATGTTGCTTTCCTTGCCTTGCACCCCCAGCCCCTCTGCTCACCCCCCGATGCACCGCCGTGCTCCCCCATCCCTCCCAGAGCCCAGGTGCTGTTTGGCTGGCTGTGGCAGTGTAGGCAGAGCCTCAGGAATTAGTGGTTCACTTCTGCTGAGACAGAGTACCCTCCTAAGTGGATGAACTGGTTCCAAAGTATTTTACAGGAAAACAGGAACAGAAATACTTCCCAGAGCCAAAACAGGTTCCCTGACTCACCATCCTCATTTTGGGTCTGTGTTGGCTTTTCTCCTCTCTCTGTGAGGTATTTGGAAAGACTTTATCTACTTGCTGTTCTCATTTATTATAAACCTCTTATCACTCACTTTATTAACTGTTTCTGTCTTCCAAAGAATCTTCCTTTGCCTATTCAATTATGGTTTGAATTTAGACCAAAGGAAAAGGAGGCCACAAGGCAGCCATTGAGGTGCAGAGGGAAGGGTAGATTTTTGGAGATGAATTCATTTGGTGGCTCAGAGTCCTGGGTTAAAACAACAGTGGCAGCTCCACAGAGCAACTGGATGTGCTTCAGAGACCACCAATGTGGGAGAGAGTCCAGGTGTAGCTTTCCTGCTGGGTTTGCTGGGGTCTGCCTTGTGCCACTTGGTTTGATAAGTAATACCACATCTGCTCATGTTGAATTATCTCATGACAGGGAAAAGAGAGGTTTCATTTTCTGTCATCCAGATGAAAAACTTTTTTTCCCCCATCCATCTTATTTACTTCTTTGATCCCTTCAGTGGATCTTTTTCCCTCTGGTTCCCCTACCAAAGTCATCTGTCTTTGGGATCATCTGTTGAGAATATCATGTTACAGTGAGATTTTGCAGTTTGTGACTGTTCATGCCAGGATGATTTTTCAGAGATGAGCAAGTTTAATTAGTTTGCCTGGATAAAACAGGCAACTGCTGAGGGTTGATTAGTACTTCAGTCAGTGCTTTTTTCCTCAAAGAAAGGATTCAGGGCTTCTGGTGTTCAGAAAAGATTGTTTCTGTAGCAAGTACCATGTCTGAAGTTGGGGTTTATTGTTTATTCTGTAATTTGGTTCCCATTAGTTGTAAGTGTGGATCCACAATTCTTCGGAAAGGCCTCAATTCAGAGAACAAACAATACAAAGCTGTAAAGGGCCTCTTAAAAACCAGAAACTTTCAGCACAAAATCTGAATGTTTTGGAGGAATACAACTGATTGAACATGGTGCTCTCAAAGCACTGCAAGTAGCTGCAGTCCTGTCATGTTGGAGTTAAACAGGCACTGGTTAAAATGAAGGGCACAAACATGCCAGCAGCTGGCAAATGCCACCAGAACAGCTGCCAACAAAACTGATAGCTACTCTCACAGCATCTTCCTGTTCTCCCTATGCTTGTGTTATAGCCACAGGCCTTAAAGCACTCTGGTAATTTTATATTCCCTGTCACTGCCTGTGGCTTTCCAGCATTAAAATACCCTTATTCAACTGAAGTGCACATCAGCTGTTTGCTTTTTTCCAAGTATTTGACCAGAATTTACTAGTGGTGATGATTGTGTATGTTTGTTTACATACATCACTATGATTTGTCTGTGCACCAAGTGTTACCCAGATGTTAAGACAGAAGAGAAGAGAAAGACACTGGGGGGGAAATCCCAGTATCAACAGCAAGGCCAGGCCGGGGTTACACCCTAGCAAGAGGGCAAATTCAGCCTTGGTAATAGGTGGCTGAGAAAAGGAAGATGGGGAATGTCCCAGTGTTTTGGTAAGTGGATTGGAGTCTGCTTGTGTTTTAATAGTCTTATCCCATTGCCACAAATCCGTGACTCTGTAGCTGTTGTTCAGTTGTGCTTTGCCACTCAGACTGATGAGGCTGTTTGCGTGCGAGAATTGAGTTCTTGGTATTAGTTGTTTGCACTGCTCTGTATGTGCTTCAGTCAGCCAAGCACTCAGGCATTCTGCTTGCTTTCAGCACTGCAGTGTTCCCCTGCGAGTAACCAAGGCTGGGTGTGCTTAAAGTTAGGCCAGCACACAATCACAGCTCTTGTCCTTCTTCTGTGTCCAAGAAACGAGTTCTCAAATTGAGTAAGGTCTGGGATGGAAGTGAATAAACAGTCTGTTTCATTAGCCGTGACTCACAGGTGCACTTTGAGTTTTTACTTTTAGGAGGAAAAAACTCCAAGGCTTTCCTCATCCTATATGTAAAAAGGAAGTGTTCATAGTAGCCTTGACACTTTGCTGCTTGTTAATAGCAACTCTTGAAAGGAATAAAGCCTCGGAAGGAAGATTGCTGTGAGGGTTCTCTTAAAACGGAAAAGCATCCCAAATGACAGAACTAAGTAAATAATGTCTCCCCCATAACAAATTCATAATTTTATGTTAGAGAAGTTAGTTATGTTACTTCTGTTACGTTTTCTGTGAGCTTCAAAGAGCTGAGCAGAAGATAATAATCTTCTGTTAATTCTGTAACTCTTCTGTAAGCTGTGGCTTCTCTTCTGGGTGTTTACTTTTATTCCATGTACACACAACTTTTCTCATGGTGCACTGCACTGCTGGTTGTGTATATTTTGGGTTTTAAATGGATTGATTAGTGGGTGCTAGAACAAATATATGGGTTGTATGTATTAATATAATTTACAAAGGTAAATTTAAACTTCTTTGCTAGTGTGTAGAAAAATATATATTTAATATACTGGGAGATTTCTTTCCTAACTGCTTTTCTTGCTTCACAAAAAGGTAGTTACCAGGGAAATGGTTCTGTAGAGTTCTGGGAACCCAGCTAGACATCTATCTGCCTGAAACACCCAACTGCCCATTTCCTTTCCAAGAGTGTACCTGACTCATGGTGTGCTCTGTCAGTGCTTCATCTGAGCTTTCACCTCTTGAGAGGGCAGTGCAGCACCTCCTGCACCACGTGTTGTGGAGAGAAGCCTTAGTGCTGGTGTGACCATGCCCAGAGGGAACTTGTGATGCAGGGCTGCTGAAGGCCAGTTCTGCATCTGTGGTAGCCATTTCTGTTCCTGAAAAGCCCTTTCACATCTCTATGGAATTTTCAGTTGAAAACTCACTGTTTTTCTCCATATCCTAAGAACGAATATAGTGGGAGAACATAGGAACAAAGAGAACTGCAGTGTTTGTGCAAAGGTGCTTTTGGATACTGTATGACATCCTGGTGGTATTAGTGAGAGAGAATATACTGAATTCCTGTGTGTGAGTGCCAGCAAGCCCTGGGGGTTAATTATGTCTGTGTGACCACGTGTGCTATGAGAGCCCCCCCAGTTACAGAGTACAGGGCACAGGGAGCTTTGTGCTGGGCAGGTCAGCAGTTTCACACTGATTGAAGAGAAACCATGTGAGGAGGATGCCTGTGCCCTGGACACAGAAGGATGTGTTGGTTTCAACATGCCAGCACGTTTCCCTGGGCTCTGATGGCCTGGAGGCAGCATGTGCTGGGACAGCTAATGCAGTGGCTCAGGACAGGCACACCAGAAGATGGCAAAAGAGGATTATTTTAAGGGCTGGACGAGCTAAGGCCCCTGTGGAGTGACACCAATGAGAGTGGTTATAAATTACAGAGCGAGTACAAGGTGTTCTGGGAAAGCTTTTAATAAATGTTTGGTCTTATGAGATATATCCAAAAGGCAGAAACTTAATCTGCAGAGTTTCTGGAACCTCTGTAGTAGATAGATTAGTTTTGTGGCAGTGGAAGGAACATCCTTTCCACCCTTCTCCATCCTGCCTCTCTCTTGAACAGTCACTGCCCCACCTCAGAATGTGGAGTTGCTCTCCTTGGCCAAATGCTGCTGGACCAGCTTTGCCTCCTGTGCTGCCTCCTTGTGATTTCTTCTCTCTATGGATGAATTTGACACAGTGACTCATTGAGTAGTAAATTGTATATTAACTGTGCAGGCAGAAAAGTACTTAAAATTACCTAATGTGCCATGCAGTCAGCTGACAAATGCAGCTAACTCATGCAGATTGTGGGAATTCACAGGGCTGGCTCAGCAAAGGACTTGGCCAAGGTTCCCTACAAAATCAGAGAGAAAATCTGCAGCATCACACAGTTCATTACAAACTTCACTGCAGACCGTTAATGTTGTGCAAACAACTGTGTGTCACCAAGGGACACTGTCCATTTTGAAACTGCATTTCTGCCTGAAAAATGGTTTAAAATGTTACCTGGGTTTGCTCCAACTTAAAGAAGTTAACAGAACTGTTCAGTCATTTACCTTTTATTAGTGCCCTGGACGGACTTTTATGTAATAATTTAGTTTTTAGCAGAAAACAAAAAACGTATTTCTGATACAACTGAAAAAATTATGTGTTAAGGACTTTCTAATTAAAAGATTTCCAGTCCAAAAATGTTAAAAACATCCATTTTCAAGTACAAAAAAACCAAGCTGGCAATGGCCTTTAACAGAACAGTAGTCAAACTGACACTTAATGGTTTTTTTTCAGATCTGTGTGTTCAAAAATGCAGAATGCCTGTAGTGTAATGCAAAACTATGTGTGTGCATTTGCTACAGTGCTGAAAAACGCCTGCACATCAGTAGGAAACAGCAGTGCTGCTTCATTTTTTTCCCCTATTTCTTGTAGATTCTTGTGCCTACAAATAGTAGTTGTGACTAACATTTGTTTTGTCTGTGATGAATGTTACAGTTGCAATTCTCTTTTAATTCGTACGCATTTTCCAGTTTGGTGCTCTGACGGTGCATAGGAAGTTTCCTGGATTATTAATTTCTGTCTCTGTTGTTTTCAGATTCTGCTACAGGTCCTTATTTTGTTACCTTCTGCACAGAGACAGTATCCAATCAAATGCATTTTTTGTTTGACATATATTTTTGACGGCTTTTGGAAAAATACTAAAATGTTGTATCTTAAGTAACACTAATGTTTTCATTGCAGTTGAAGTGTTGATTATTACTGAGCAATCAGGGGGATGCCCAGATTTGCTTGGTTCAGCCTCCTCTGGGTAAGAGTTACGGCAGCAGCAGTGGATGTTCATCAGAGGCAGAGTGGAGACAGCCAAGGCTGGGGTGGAGCTGGGCAGGGTGGGCAGTGCCTTGGGACTCCCCCTGGGGCTTTCTCAGGGCACCACGGACAGGCAGGGCTTTTAAGAGTGGCTTTAAGACCTTCCATACAGAACAGATGTTTTCTGAGCACCTGCCCAGCTGGTTCTGAAGAGTCTGGGGAAGCTGGGCTCATTTTACGCTCACCTTCCTGCAGTGTCTGCTCTAGCTGAGAGCCAAGGTGCTCATCACCAAGGCGTGTGTTGGGAGGAGGAGACCTCTCTTCCAGAGGTAGCACCAACGATAATCCTGCATTAAATGTCTGCCAAGTAGACTTCCAGTCACTGCTGACATGTGCTGACTCACAGCAGCAGACTGAAAATGAAAATATTTGTGCCAGCTTCCAGCCCTTGGAACTGCTCAGGCCCTGTAATGTGACAGTAACACAGTCTGCTTTAAACACTGCCGAGAGGAATTAAAAAGGCAGAAAGGAAAATCCTATTTTATGTTCCCTCAACAGGCCCATTTAAATCATACTGAGGGTTGTGAGATGGTGTTTCTGTTTCCTTTGTGCAGATATGCCTTAATCCAGTGAAAATCCCTTTGTGCACACCTGTCCAAAGGAAGAAAGATTTTCACCCTCAGTTTCTGTGAAGGTGTTGAGTGTTCAACCATCCCGTGGTTGGTTGCTCACTGATCCAGCACTTCATAAACACTCCCTAAGCGTGACAGAGAATGAGCCAGATGTCCCTTTGCTCTTAGCAGGGTGGCTGTAGAAAAGGTGGCATCCCAAGCTTTAGAGAAGGCTCTGCTTTTCTTCCTGTGTTTCTGCAGGGCTGCCTTGCCATGTGGACCCCTGGTTCACTGATACAGCTGAATTTAGGGGCTCAGGAGTAATTTGTGCTTTAGTATTTTGTGCAGCTGCTCAGTGGGGGAGTGAGGGAGGTGCTGGCAGAGGAGCTGGGATGCTTTTGTCTGACGGTGTCCAACTCAGGACTCAAGTGTGAGGCTGCAGGAGTGCCTTGGCTGGTCAGCAGCACCAGTACTCACACCAGATTACATCACTTCGTGCTGGCCACCTTGGGGTCATTAAGGGATTTGAGCAGCTGCTGTTGTGCATCTCTCCCTCCACAGCATAAACCTAGAGCATGCAGGTTCACATGGAAAGTGCTGTGAGCCTTCTTCCAATGCTGCATCTGTCAAATGCTTTGGAAGTGAAATGTAGATTTGAGGATGAGCAGCACTGGCAGTCCTTGCTGTCTGCATAGTAAGTTTTTGTAGAGGAAGGAGAGTGCTGCATTTTGTCTTCTGGCTGGTGACTCTTTCTCAGCCAGACTTGACCTGTGCTTTTGCATACACCATTTCTGAGCAAGTGTTGGCTGGTTCACTTTCTTGCTCATTGATGGTAGGAGGCTGGGCTCGGGAAGCATCATATTCCCCACAGCAGTGTCTCCCTCTGCAAAGCAGGATTAAGTGCTGTTATACAGATTTGGAGAGAGAGAGAAAACTCAGCCAAGAGAGAACTCAGCACAGTCATCCCAGGCCAAATGACACAGTTGGGCTTGTGGGGTTTGGCAAAACCACGCATAGGAGCAGTACTGAGAAATTCTGTGTTGTTCTGCAATTAGTTAGTGCTGGTATGTTTAGCATAAATACAGAGTTGCTTGGGATTTAATATTTGTATTTGTAATGAAGAGGAGATATATGTATTCATCAGAGTCACTTTTTTCTGCACAGTTCTTGGCATGGTCACCCCTCAGATATAGAACTGCTGAGCTCTCAGTCATTATGCTGTTCTTTAAAGGAGCAAGTAGCATTTTGGTGGTCTTTGCAAGGCTCACATCTGCAGGTGGACTCATCATGTCTGTCGTGTCTATCAAAATCTGACCTTGATGTTGCTGTTGGCAGAAAACATCCCTACCAGTTATGCTTTTATGTGAGTTCAATTTCAATCATAAGTTGACTGATTGATTTTTTTCTTTTATTGTGTCTTCTGAAAGCCAGGTTAAAAATAAGGAAAGGTGCCATTGGATTTTTAATGGGAATTCACCATTGGTTCATTCTGTTCTTTCTTTATTCCTCTTCTCTAGCTATTGAGGCTACTTATAGCTGTTTTGCTTCATAGAGGAGGATCACAGAGTTATTTTTCTCCCTTATCCTATGATTTTCTGGAATCTTATAATAAGACAACTGTCCTGTACTCCAGATAAGAGCATCTGCTCTTCAGACTGATGAAGTGTCAGTATTTTTAGGCATGAGGGGAAGACAGTGTCTCTTTTCTTAGAAAATAAGTAGTCACTGCCATCTCAAAGACTGCCAGAAAAGAGAATTTTTCCCCCATTCCAGTTGATCTTATATAGGCTTGGGTCAGGGGAGTGGGGTGGGGAGGGTTGGTAATCTAAATCACACAAATCTGAAAGCAACATTTTAGGAGGATGGAAAAGGCTGATGAACACTTGAACTTGGAACTTGTTTGTGGAGGTTTCACTGGGTCAATATAGTGGTTGGAAAACAATACCTGCTTTTGTATTATAGAAGTGTAGCTATTTCCAGAGCCTCATTATTATTTATAAGAAATGCACAATGCTTAAATTAGACCAAAAATGATTCTCTAAATAGATAAAGGGCTTAAATGTTTATCTAAAATTACAATAACATTCATCATCTTTTTTTCCCCCCTAATCTGTTTTACTAGACTATTTTGAGGATTGTGGTCCTTGGCATATGGGATTACATTGAAAACAAAATAGAGGTAAGCACTCTCCCTCTTGGTACTGTTTTTCAGGCAGACCCAGTAAGACTATGAAGAGCTGCTTTGGGTGTCTTTGTTACTACCCTGATGTGATACAGTATCTTTTAAGGCAGATAAATACAAACATTCATGTCATTATATATGTGTCCCTAGTTTGTGTGAAGCAGTCCCTTTTCCTGTGAGAGACTCAAAAGAGTGCAATATTTGAAAATATTTTACAAAAGGAGGGATTGTGATGTTCTTGCTCTTCGTGTGTATTTATTTTGTTGTTGAGCTGTGCTAGTCTGATATTGCTACCCTGAGATAATGAGTAAAAAATTGCCACCTCAGTTGTGTATCCCCATTCCCAGAAGCAAGCTGAAATTGGAACTGGTTGGAAAATAGTATGTAGTTTTCTGCCAGAAAGTACTGGTTGGCAAAACCCCCATTTTTATTGTGATTTTTAATTAAATTGAACTGTGAGAAACACTGTAATTTGTACCTCAAATGGAAAATGAGGTAGGATGTGCATGCTATTGAAGTGACAGATAAGGACATGCATTTATTATAAGTAACACATAATCCAAATCTGAGCAGAAATCTGGAGATCAGGAAGATTAAAAGCTCCTTCTTGATATTGTCTGATAAACTAAGACTGTACAGGATGTACCAGAAGAAAATCTTTGTGTTCTTGGAGCTTATGCAAGTCTAGAGGCTTGCACATTTTTGTAATAAAGTTGTAAACCTTTTAACTTGTTTGGGTAAAAAACTGAAATGAAACTTAAATTGTTGATTCTGAGATTCTTATTATTAAGGGTGGATGAAGCAGGTTCTGGTAATTCATTTGGTAATTTGGAATAGAGTGATATTGTTTACTGCTCATCAAGTGGTGGCAGTAAGAAATGTGTCTTCTCAATACACTGGATTGTTATGCACACTTCCAAATATGTAATTCTTACAAAAATCTCTGTCCTGCCTCCTTGTGCAAAGCATTAATCAGTGGTCTTTGGCAGCAGGGAAGGGTTTCAGTAACAATGAGAACATGGTATTCTGTTCTACCCTCCTAGGCCAGTGTGGGACAGACACAACTCTACTGCCAGTTTGCTCTGAAATGTATTTACTAGCTCATTTCTGTCCAGTGCTTTGCACAATTGCTTTTTCTGATTTAATCCCAATATAACCAATGTCATATAAGTCATTCTGAATGGTCCCAGTTGTCAAAATCCTTGAAAACCTCACTGCCCCATAAAAGTGAGAGCAGGCAGTCTTTCTGTCTGGATGCACAGCCATTCCCACATGTGTTGTGTAGTCAGGACGTGGCCAAAAGCCATCAAGTGTCTTTGCTCCATCTTTTTCCACTTGTCTTCCTGATCTCTTCATTCAGACAGTAAGATCTGTGGACAGGGACTGCATCCTTTTTTGTTTGGGTTTTTTTTTTTTGGATGACATTATGCCAAGTAACAGGTAATAAATATCAATGATGATAAAACTCTTTGGCTGTAATAGCATTTAGGCTATCACTTCTCCTTGGGGATCTTGGCCAGTATTTCCAAATACCTTTCTCTGTCCCTGCCCTGCTACAAACAGTTTCTCTCTCCTCACCCCATAAAAAGCACTGAGGAATTCTGTTGTGCTACCAGAACAGGATGCAGCCTTTCTATGCCTTGGCCACCTCTCCTGTCCGTTTCGAAGATGTACCATAAGTGCTTTTCTTTTGGGCAAAGAGGGAGTCCTTCAGGATTCCAAGGAGGGAATGGCAGGGATATGACTTTAAGGAAAGGTTTGAAAAAATTGATTCCTCTGTAGGTGTTTGATGGTGCTGTCATAATCCTGTCCTTGGCACCGATGGTGGCCTCAACAGTGGCCAATGGCCCCAGCAGCCCGTGGGATGCCATCAGCCTTATCATCACCCTGAGGATCTGGAGAGTGAAGAGGATCATTGATGGTGAGTGGTGACTCAGTTTGGGACTCCAAGCATTACCTGGCACGCTGGGAAAAAAGAGATTTTAAAAATACAGTGTTTCTACAGTTCTCTTCTCTTACGTTTTGCTAGCACTGAACAGAAGAGAGTTGTGGCTCCCATGGAGGGGAGTAGGTCCCAAGATCATGGCTGTATCTTCTGCTTGGGAAGCCTTTATAATTCATGGGTTTGTTTTTCTGTTAGGCACCATCACCTCCCCTGTCCTGTAAAGTAAATGCCCTGACCTGCTTCGTGTCTCTTGTCACCAGATGTCATTCCCGATTCTGCAGAGTAATTGCTTCCAGTGTGCTTTTCTGATACTTGCTGCCCCCTCCCCATAGCCATACAGCCAGCTCTGCCTTGGGGCTTTCTTTTCATACTTCTTGGCAGTAACACAAGCTTTATGGCAGATTCCAGAAGCAGTTTCTTACCATGGGGGTTCCCAGCTGAAGGTGCTCTCAGCAGTGCTGATATGCTGGACAGCATAATAATGAAGTATAAATGGGTGCTGTTTTGCACCCTGTGGGTGGGGAAGCACCAGGGGGGACAGTAAAGTCAAGTTACAGAGTCTGTGGCTGTGCCTGTGCCTGGAAGCAAGGACTTTAGTGTAGGCTACTCTGTGTGTGTGCCCAGTAGTTTCAGGCATTTCAAGGAAAAGAAATAGAAAGGGAAAAAACGAAGGGTCACTTTGCTCATGTGTGAAAGATCAAAGTCAAATTGTTATTTTGGGGTGAAATGCCCAGGAAACTCTATTCAGAGTTGAGCAAAGGTCATAGCCCTCTGACTGAAGTGTACAACAAATCACAGCGATCTTGTGTAACTTCAAAAAACATCAGGAATTGCAGTATGTATTGAACAGCTTTTCTGACCAGTCTGAGTCTGCCATAGTCATGACAGGAGCAGAATTCCTAGAGGCATTCAGAAGACCTATTGAAAACTGGGCTGTAGCTTGAAAAGCAATAGAAGATAAATGCCTTTTTTGTTTTTTAAAAATACCTTTCTTAGTCTGCTGTTTCCATTAAGGATTTATTTCTTATCACAAAGTCTAGGAATTAAATGCTTAGGGCTCTGGAATAGTTCTTTTCCTAAGGGAGTCATGCTGTTCAGGTTTAGAGGGAATGGGTCTTGACTTTAAATAGAAAATACTCCTACCCAGCAATTCAGGAAATCTGTGGTAAACACTGAGAAAGATCTGTGGTAGTGCCACAGAAGCTGGGATGCATGCAGCATCTATTTCAGCTCAACCAGGCAGAGGGAGGTCTGACCAGATTAGACACAGCCCCTGTATTTCCCATGTTAGAAACCCTTCCCTGGAAAAAGTACCCATGTGCTGTTTCTATTAGAAATACTCTGGTTGTCTGGGTGCAAGGGAGAAGGGTGACACACTTCGGCTTGTAAAGGTTTTCTCTCTGATAAAAAAAACAAATCACAGCTGGGTTACTTTAAGTGTTATTTGTGTTTTCCAGCCTATGTCCTTCCAGTGAAAGTGGAGATGGAGATGATGATTCAGCAATATGAGAAAGCAAAGGTTATTCAAGATGAGCAGCTGGAAAGACTAACCCAGATCTGCCAAGAACAAGGGGTAAAGTTCAGTTATGTCTTTATTTACACATAGCTTGTCAAGGCAAATCAAACAGTTCATGTACTACTGGCTTGAGAAGTACCACTGGGACTTCTGTTGTAGGGTGACAATTCTCAGTGCTAAGGAAGCATTAACTGCAGCCAGCATGTTGTCAGTGTGGTGTTTGTCAAACAGCAGTCAGCTGCCTCTGCTGCTGGGCTTGTGTTCTTTAAGGTGAGGAAAACAAATCTGAGGGACAGAAAGTGAATGGTTCCAGTATGTAATTTATTGAATGAGTACAGCCAGCTTGACACATAGTACTGAGAACATGCAAAAGCCACAGCCACTGTTGGAGACTGCAGCTACATTAAGGCTGTATTCCTAGGAAAATTATATGCAGTTAAAAACTAATGAATCTCCCTGCTTTAAATGTAGAAGGCAGCTTCCCTGTAGGTCAGTCAGAGACTCTTGGCAGGCTCAAAATGTTGCAAGAGAAGCTTCTAGTTCCTGGAAGCAAGTCAAGATTTAAGACTCTTCCCAGGCCCCCAAATGTTCAGTGGTTCAGTCATGAGGTAAGAGAAGGTGAAGCTTAAAATATCTCACATTAATATATTTATGTGAAAAAGGTGTAAAACCACTGTTTGGGCAATGAACCAGGAGCTTTTGCAGTTTGTCTCCTGCAAATGAGTCCTTGACTAACTTGCTTCAAAGTGGAAGCCAGGGGTGGATGTTGAGGCTTGGGATAAGTGAGTGTTCAGGTGACCATCAAACCACAACACAGTGAGCCCCCAGGTGATTTACCTCTTGTTTCAGTTGTAAGGGCAACTCTGAGATAGATGTCCAAATAAATCCTGGAGACTTCTAGCCTCAACTCCCATTCCTGGCTTGTGGTAGGTACCTTGCAAATACAAAATGGGGAGATCTCTGAGTCTGAATGGCTCAATCAGTCAAAATACTGAAGGGCTATGCAAACAGGAGAGGCAACTTGTCCCAGAACAGACCAACTGCCCAAAAAGTCTGAAGCAGGGATTAAGGAGCCCATCTTTTACTGAGAAACCTAAAATTCTTGTGAAACCATCACTATTTAGGTCCCCGACTGGTTTTTTAGATTTAGTTCCAGGTCTCCTGGCTCTCAGCCTAGAATTCTGCAATGAACTCTCGGTGTGGTGGTGAGTTGCCTTGTCTGTGTGATGAATTAGGAAGACCTCTTGACAGTGTGTCAGTTTTGAGTCTCTCACATTAACCATAACAAATTTCTAAACTTCAGTCTTGACAAAATTGCCAAAAATTACTTACTTCCAACTGTGTAAGTGTCTTATGTGGCAAAACTGCAGTTCTCTTCTAAAGACCTTTGCACAATGATATTTAATGATTTAGGGTTGAGAAATTACCAGGTAAGTACCATGTTAAAGGAGAGAGCTTATCCTTTGGCCAAACACATTAAGGAAATCTGTGATTTCTTGAGTCCCACTGCAGTATTTTTTCTGTCAGACCATACTAAAGTTCTTGACAATCATAAATTTTGAAACATTTGTTTTTAGGAACTGTGTTACGCAGCCAGATAACACTCAATCTCTAAATAGGTTTTGGTGTTACTATTTCATAATCTCTAAGTAAAGATGGGCTCATTATCCCAGCTGTGGTTCAGCTCTTGCCACTCTCTATTTCAAGCCACATACTCCATTTGCATGCCTGGCTTGCAAAATATCTTGAGCCCTAAGCCAAGCTCTGATGGTGACAACAACCTGTACATCAGACACGAGGAAATACTGCACTGGGAGAGGAGTAAATATGAGAAAACAGGGCAGGTTCTCTTGTAGCTTTCAAGTGTCATCAGCTATGGAAAAATATGGTGTATAGAAAAATGACAGCATGCTGATCCCTCTTACTGGCCTGACTTGCTGCCAAACAAGTGTCTCAGCTGTGTAATATCAGGTAAATGTATTAATTTGCTACAGTTAGCAACACGAGACATTGACACAAGTACTGCATCCTTTATTTGTAAATTATTAGCTTCATAATTCAGTCAGGAACAAGTTGTCAGCGTTTTAATATTCACATTAACATTGTGTACAGCATCTGATGGGAAAAATGGCTCTTAATGGTATTTAATGTCTAAAATTCTGCTAGGTTCTCGCTTTTTTGTTTGATCATCTTTCCTGACCTTTTTAAAGGATTGCTTGTTCATGGAAAAAGCCAGAAAGATGCAATGTCCCTTCATCTCTTTGAATTCTCTTTCTTCTGTCAGTTGTGAGTTTTGACCAGTGATGGGGTATCACAGCTATAAGTACATTTCCATTCCTGACTGACACTGGAGATGTACTTTTGCAAACGTGAAAACTCTTTCCAGATGTGGCTCTTTGGCTCACCATACATCTGAAAACCAGAATATATTTTATAAGTTATACTTGCACAGACCACCACTTTGTTCTCTGTAGTGCCCCACTGCAACAGTTTGAATAGTTTGCTGTTTTATTTATTCTCCACTGGCCAAAAAAGAGGTTAATAAACAGGAGTGGAGCATGAGGGCAGTCAAGGCAAAAAATACTGAAAGGCTGTACAGGAGGTCATAAAACATGAGAAACATTAACAGCCACAGTAACAGGGATTTCTAAAAATGGTAAAGGTAAAAGGAAAAGAAGTCACTATCAATAGTATGCACAGAGTATATGGTCTTGTGTTATCAGAATAACTTAAATTGCAAAACAAAGTTCTGAGGTTTCATTAACTAGAAATTCCAGCCAGGGAAGATTGCTTTTTTTAACTCTGAAACCACCTGTAAAGGAATTTCCATTGATAATAGATCTACTTACTTGATCTTTTCTGCTTAACTGTCTTAAGAGTAATTCAGCTGAGCACAATCCAGCCTTATCACAAGAGCTCCTTTTCTGTCAGCTCCTATAGAATTGGGTTTTTCATCATTCTTAAAGCTGCAACAACTATGGAAGCTGCAATTTATTTCTTTTTTAATCTTGGAATATAATTTGTGCAACAGCTGCTAGTTTAATGACAGGGCTATTTAGCTGGTAAAATTACCTATCGCAGAAATAACTTATGTTATCCTTTTGCAATAATTTTAATTTATTTCTAACTACCAGTCATTTTCTTGGTAGCTGGAAGGCAGCCAAGGTCATCCCGTGTTTCATTCTGCCCGTAAATCATTAGTTTGCAACTGTCTCCTGATTTTTATTGTTACCAACAATGGCTAAACTAATGGAAATAAACATTGGATTGTATCCCAGTGGCAGATGAGTTTTAGGGCAGGGCATTCTGTACAGACAGCACTAATAGAATTGAGCAAAGTTATTGCTCCTGCATTAGGCACAAGTAAGCTTATGGCTGAAATGTTCATTGATCTCTCTGAAACTCTGTCAGTCATACTCTGTTGCTAGACCATTAAAGGGAAGTACTGTATGATTCACTGCTAAGTCCCCTTTCGAGTCTTACATGTGTGCTGTGAGATATCAGATAGGATGGGTGGCACACTTTATAAAACTAGACATATAAACTGAGATACTGTCTAGAACTCTGGGTAGGTCTGTCAGTTTACTTGCTTGGAAATAGTCACTGCTGCACTGTTTGAGTGAGGAAGTGCACATCATTCTTTTGCTTTGTTTCCTGACAAAATACTGATTGCCAAGTTTGTGCATATAATATATATGACATATAACAGATTTTGAAAATGGTAAGTTAAATTTACCATTGATGAACTTCCTCCTCGTGTCCCACATTCTTCTGTGAGGCTGTGTCTCCCTTTGTCTTGGTAGAAAGTGTATTTTCACATTAGCCACATGTATTGCACCTTTATTGTTGTCCCTCATGGCAGGGGGTACCCAGAATATTCTCAGAGTTGCACAGTGACTGCACATAGGCATGGAATGTGCAAAATTCCTGTTAAATGTAACAACAAATATTTTCACCATGAGAATGGTCAAGCACTGGAGCAGATTGCCAGGGAGGTTGTGCCATACACATACAGTCTTGGAGATTGTCAGAATTTGAGAGGACAGGCTTTTGGCAGCCTGAGTTAAATGGACTGAGCAGGGTGTTGGGCTAGATGACCCTCACAGGTGCATTTCAGCTTAGACTGTGCTGTGATTTTATGAAGTTTTCAAATTCATCTTTTCCATTGCAAAGTATGCTGGAACTTACTGATAAATACCCACCAGATGCTGCCAAAGTATATGTAATTAAAGATGATGAATATCATAGGTATCCTCATAAATAAAATCAGTAGCAGCCTCAAGTGGAGCAGTGCTCTGTTTGCAATCATCATGACTCAAGAGACCTTAGTCTCCTTGATTACAGCAAAGTATCTTCCACACAACAGCATTTTTTTGCTCCCTGGCTCTCTGTGAGATTTACAAGGTTCTTACTTGATGAGAAAAATCTTAATTTCAACAAATCAAAGCATGTATAGAAGTTTATATACCTTTTTTGCCCTTTTTTGTTCCCTTATGATATGCATAATATGCATCCCACCTTACAGGCTGAGGGAAGGACAGTCTGTGTACCCCAAAATATGAACCATGGTTTCCTCAGTCCTGCAGGACTCAGTGTTGGAGAGGCCCAGCTGTACACTCAGCTACATCAGCTCCCCACTGCAAATAGAAATGTCATGTGTTTAACTTGGCCCAGAATTTTTTACTTAAAAAGACTGTTACATTTTATACCTTCTAATGATTGATTTAAGCTGCCCTAGACTGGCTGACATGCAGTCAGAGCAATCTCATTAGCTCTTTTACACATTAGAACTGCCTGAGGTCAGTGTTCAATACAGTGTTCAGTAGAGATGAGCACCTACAACCTAATTTGCTCATGCAGCCTCTCATTGCATTTAACCCATAAGGAACACCCCCTTAGACTTAACCTTTGTTTGTATGGGGTTGGGTTTAATGGCTAAAACTGTATTCCAGCTTCTGCAGGATCTTGGGATAACTGTTAAGAAACAATTGATATGGAACTGATCTCTTAAGTAGATCCATGCCTTTTATGAACAAAAATCTGTTTCTTGTTTAACTTTTCCTAGCTATTTAACTGAATATCCTTTCATTTTATGAAATCACTCTTTGTGGTAAATGGTGGTTTAGTATCCCACAGAGTCCATTTCTGAGCATGCAAGAGACGTGTTTGTAACAGTCAGAGTTCTGCATCTCTGTGGAACTCCATGTATGAAGCACTTTGCAGCAGAACAGTCACTGTCAGTCCCAGTGTCACTGACAGGGTGACATTAGTGCCTGATCCAGTGTCTGTGACAGGGTGGGTGACATTAGTGCCTGATCCAGTGTCCCTGTCAGGGTGACATCAGTGCCATCGGTCCCAGTGTCACAGCATAACATCGGGGCCTGGTCCCAGTGTTGCTGTCAGGGTGACACTGGTGCCCAGGCCCGGTGTCCTTGTCAGGGTGACATCAGTGCCTCAGTCCCAGTGTCACAGTGTGACATCGGTGCCAGTGTCCCTGTCAGAGTACCATTGGTGTCCCTGTGTCCCCGTCAGGGTGCTGTCAGTGCCAGTGTCTCAGTGTCCCTGTCAGGGTGCCACTGGTGCCCAGTCCTGGTATCCCAGTGTCCCTGTCAGGGTGCAATCAGTGTCCCTGTCAGGGTACCGTCGATGTTGCAGTGTTCTTGTTGGTGTCCCAGTGTCCCTCTCAGGGTGCAGTGTCCCAGTGTCCCTCTCATCGGTGCCATCGGTGTCCCTGTCAGGGTACTGTCGGTGTCACAGTGTCCCAGTCGGTGTCCCACTGTCCATCTCAGGGTGCAATCGGTGTCCCAGTGTCTCTGTCAGGGTACTGTTGGTGTCCCAGTGTCCCCGTCGGGGTCCCAGTGTCCCTCTCAGGGTACTGTCGGTGTCGCAGTGCCCCTCTCAGGGTGCCATCGGTGTCCCAGTGCCCCTCTCAGGGTGCCATCGGTGTCCCAGTGCCCCTCTCAGGGTGCCATCGGTGTCCCAGTGCCCCTCTCAGGGTGCCATCGGTGTCCCAGTGCCCCTCTCAGGGTGCCATCGGTGTCCCAGTGCCCCTCTCAGGGTGCCATCGGTGTCCCAGTGCCCCTCTCAGGGTGCCATCGGTGTCCCAGTGCCCCTCTCAGGGTGCCATCGGTGTCCCAGTGCCCCTCTCAGGGTGCCATCGGTGTCCCAGTGCCCCTCTCAGGGTGCCATCGGTGTCCCAGTGCCCCTCTCAGGGTGCCATCGGTGTCCCAGTGCCCCTCTCAGGGTGCCATCGGTGTCCCAGTGCCCCTCTCAGGGTGCCATCGGTGTCCCAGTGCCCCTCTCAGGGTGCCATCGGTGTCCCAGTGCCCCTCTCAGGGTGCCATCGGTGTCCCAGTGCCCCTCTCAGGGTGCCATCGGTGTCCCAGTGCCCCTCTCAGGGTGCCATCGGTGTCCCAGTGCCCCTCTCAGGGTGCCATCGGTGTCCCAGTGCCCCTCTCAGGGTGCCATCGGTGTCCCAGTGCCCCTCTCAGGGTGCCATCGGTGTCCCAGTGCCCCCCCGTCGGTGCCATGTGCCCCCTGCAGTTGCGCGCCGCTGCCGGCAGGTGGCAGCAGAGCCGTTCCGGCGCGCCCCCGCAGATGGAGCCGGACAGTAAAAGTGCCCAACTCCGCTCGTCAGACCTGCCCGGGCTCCGGCACGGGGGTTATAACGATTGGGGCAATAGCCTGTGGATATTTGGAAATGCTGGCTCTATCCCCGGGAACACGCCAGTGGGCAGGAGTGTGGGCTCTCCCCCGCTCCTGCTGTGGGCTCCCGGTAGCAGGGAGAATCACCTGATGTGCTTCCCTTTCACATCTGTGCAACGCACCGATGCCCTCCAAGCTTTTGATTGTTACCGTGTTCAGCCAGTCTTTGTAAATGCTTAAACTCCTTAAATGGGTGTGATTTAGAAATACAGTTATTAAGCTGACTTTTAGCTAGTTCTACTCATTTGTGTTAAAAAAATACCTGCCATTTTAGTAGCAATATTTCTTTTTCTGACACACAGGAATGTTTTTTAAGGATGAAGCGTGAAATGTAGAAAAACAGAAATGATCCCTGTCTTTTAGTTTGAGCTGGGCAAGATTTAAAAAAAAATCTCCAGACGTATTTTTTTGCCTATCATGCTTAAGTGCATTTTTTCCATTAAAACAAAGGAGTGTCTGAAAGGGTATCTTTGTCCCTTTAAGGGTGGAATGTAAGGTATTTTGTCATTACTTATTTTTTTTTAAGCCCCTATGTCCATATTGGCACTTCTGGGCATGGCACAAGCACCTTAAGGCTCAGGGAGCTTTGGGCTGGCTGGGAACAGAGTTAGCAATAGCAGTTTGCTAATTGCTCCTGGCTAACAGATTAGCACAAAACCCACCAGCAGAGATCTGCCACAGAGTTTTCATTGCAGGAAATCAAGGGGCAGGGCTGTATTGTGACATTTGCTGCTTCCACCTGACTACCACTGCCAGAAGACCTTTGGTTAAGAGCAATGAGATTTCATGCAGCCAGCTGTTTGCAGCTGCCAGACCTCTGTCCACCAAATTTAAAGATGAGGAAAAGCTGTGTGCTTCGTTAGATCCCTTCCTTAGGTGGTTTGAACGTCGTCTGGAAGGTTTGAGCTGCCTCTTTGGTGTCCTGCAGTGGGCCTGCCAGTTGTAGTTTGTTCCTGTGTGCTCTGGAAAACAGATGGTCTTGAGATGTTTCAGACTGAAGTCCCTTTTTCTTTTCCAAAATCTCTGGAAACTCTGTCACGTTTCCCCTGCAGTTGCTTACACAGCTCAGAGGAGCTGCTGCTGCTCTGCAGCGTGTCTGACTGTGGTGAAGCAGTCTGGGTCTGCTGGTGGCTTCCAAAATCTGACAGCAGGGTAGATTTGGGTCAGCACCTGAGGGGTGAGAGCCAGGAGCAGGTTCATTAGGCCCACGTGCTGGTGCACAGCAGTTTTCAGGCATGGAGGGGCAGTAACTGCAGCACAGTTCAGGGCAGCATCATGCCAGGGATCTTGGGCTCTGAGCTGGGGAGGCAATGCTGGGTTTTCAATGCCTTGGCCTATTACTCACCTCATTTGCTTTTCCCTCTCAGACTCTGCATAATTAGACATGACTTAGTCACTGCTGTATGACTGATCTCAAAGGGTTTAGAAAAGAAAGGCTCTGCCTTGCAGCCACTTAGCTGTGCTGCGTGGCAGAGGGGACTTTGTAGTGCTTGTAGAAGGGTCTAAAGGGTCTCTGCAGCCTCTCCGGAAAAGTTGTTTTTCTTCTTGCATTGTGGAAGGTGAGTGGCTGTCAAACACAAGAGAAACATGCTGTGTCTGTGAGTCAGATTGTACCTGGTGGCTTCTGTCTTTTTGTCAGGTGTCTATAACACAGTCATGAGGCAAATCCCCTCTTGGTTACAGAAAGTCTTTAACTGCCATGGCTCACATATTTGAGAGGAGTGGCCAGAAAAATGGTAACCTTCCCCTGGGGGGGGTTCCTTCACACTGTTGAGTACAGAAGATTTCAAGACAGAAGAGGACTTGCCCAGTTAGTGAGGGAGGATCATCCTGGGTGCTGCTCAGAGAACCTCCCCTCCACTGAAGCCCTCATTACAAAGTGTTAGGGATATTTGTCATGAACCTAAATGCCTGTTAAGAGGGATCTTTTTGTATAAAGGTTACATTTGATCTGGTAGTTAGATTTGTTAAAAATTATCCAAAATCTTCAGGATGCAGCTGTATAAAATAGAAGACCAGCATGAGGCAGTCCTTGCCTTTAGATTGTGTGAGACATGGTCAGCTCACATGGGCTCTAGGAGAGCACCAGCAGCTTGGACTCACCTCCTGGCTCAACCACATTGGACTTGTTTGACCAGACTGTAATGGTTTAGTGATAAAATGAGTAATATGTCCCCAAGTGTAGCTAATAAACTTCTGGCCATGCTCGTATGACATCAGCCTGTGGTGTTGTTTTTTCCTCTAGTTTGAAATCAGGCAGCTGAGGGCCCACCTTGCTCAGCAGGATCTGGACCTGGCTGCAGAGAGGGAGGCTGCACTGCAGGTCCCACACGTCCTGAACAAGCAGAGCAGCAAGAGGTACAAGGTGGTGGCGACGGAGGATTCGGACGACGAAGCCACCGAGAACATCACGGAGCTGCGACCTCCCCGAGGTGAGCACTGCACAGCTGATCCCTTCCAGGGAGTCACTGAGCCCACTGAATACCTCCACTCTGGCAGGGAATTGATTACTTCCCCAGAGACTGCAGTTTCCCATTCTTACAGAGAGGCTGCATCTGCTCCGAAGTGGCAGGAGCTGTTGTTGCATTTGTGAGCAGATTCTAAACAGAGCCAAAGAAATGACTCAAGAGGAAAATTACCAGGATGTACCTTCCCAGTGTCCTCACAATTAGATCCATCAAACACTAGAGAAGAGCAGCCAAATGAGAATTGGCCAAAGGATAATCACTCAGAGGGAAAAGCAGGGAAATTGAGAAGAACATTGAAAGACAGTTTTGGTCTTTGGCCACTTGCATTTCTGTGGTTTGGAGAGGACCCAGGCTGTGGAGCTTGCCTTGCCCTAGAGGCTGTGCTCTCACCAGGCTGCATAAAACTGCCAGTGTTGGACAGGGCAGCTCTGGTGCCAGGAAGGGGATGTGCAGTGTAGGCATCTCATCTCTGAGTGCCACATGGCTGTGGCGAGGAGCAGTCTGATGGCTCTGGGTGTGTGTCGGGCAGGTGTGCAGCACAGGGAAGTATCAACAGTTATATTTACTTAGAACAGTTTTTATTACATAAGTATTAGGCCTGAAGTTTTTTTCTAGAAAAGATATAGCTTTTTTTCCTCTGATTCCCCCCAGCCCTTAAAATGGAGTGCAGAAGGTATCCTGGTTTCAGTAACATTTAATGTAATATTCCAGAGGAGGCAACACTGTCTATCTCAGTGGTATGTTAGTCTTCCTTGGACATCTTAGCTTGATTATTTTGGTAGATGATTATGTGCATATGTTGGAATTAGAGGTTTGCATGGTATCTTTAATAATCTTTTTTAAGGTCAAACTCCTTAGAATTCGAGGCACAGATACTTAATCAAAATCTGTGAGAGAAAAAGCTCACCAGACATTTTCAAATTATACTCCTTTCCTTTCTCTACAGAGTCATGAAAGCATGTAGAAATTGTTTTGTTTTTTCCTCTTTATAATATCTAAGCACTAACCACAGCGAAGCCATTAATTATTCCTGATATGAAATTGTATTTAAAAGCAGACTGTTGAGCAGACTGCCCCCTAAAATGCATTTCCCCCTTTTTTGTAGTATTTCAGAGGTTTTCCCAGTGGATATATTATAATTTATGCATGTGTTCCTTGAGGGTTACATTTGGAAATGAAGAGTGTTGCACACATTATAAGAGGCTTGCTGAAATTTTAGTGCTGTGGAGAATCATCTGAAAATTCTTCAGTTCAAGGTATTCAGTCCAGCATCCAGGTTAACATGATTACTCATTATTTCTGTCTCCCCATAAAATGCTGCCCACCCTTTCAACAAAGAAGACCCACAGTCTTCAGGAGTGATTTCTGCATTTAGTTAGGTTATGTGATGAGAGAGGTTCATGCTTTCCACTGCAAAAAAACATTCAGCAAATAAGAAAACATGCATTACTCTATGTATTGGGTAAGGTGCAGTCATGTTTGTGTCATATGTATACTGAGTAGGCAGAACTAATATTTGATTCCCAAAAATCATCTAAAAGTACCAGAGGAAAGGTACCTGGTGGGTTGTGTCATATATTACATACAAAGTATTGCAGATGCATTGGGTGCTTGCCTTCAGAACCCGAATTAGGGGGCTCTGTGGTATCAGTTTAAACTGGTTTGTGTTGAATGAGGCAGGAGTTGGACAGAAAAGCTTCCCTGTGGTCCTACAGCAAGGGACAGCAGCCTTTGGTCTCTGCCATCACACAGGGCTGCTGACAAGGGGCCTGGGTCTGTGTGAGGAACCACACACCCAGCAACAGCATTCAGTGCTTTGGTTCACAATCCAGGTAACAGGCACTGAGAGAGAGGGTTTAGCATGTAATTTCCTGGATTATTTTGCAAAGAAAGAAATAGTAAGCTACGAAGGCTTTGAATCCTGCACTAGCAGTGCTGGTTTAGAGATTGCTTCTGTCTAACTTTGAAACTTCACCTCACAGCTTGAGAAGGCTGGGGAAGAAGCATCATGAGCCAGCCCTGCCTCATCCTTCTCCCTCCCCACCTTAGCTGGGGCTTGCTCTCCCAGCACCAGCTTCTACTCCCAGTACTATACTGGCAGTTGCTGTGGCAGCTTCCACCACGATCACTTTGCCATGGTGCCAGCATCTTCATCCACCCCTTGGCCATGCTGACCATGTGTCAGCCAAAGCTGCCCGTGGTGTGTCAGATGGAAGAAGGGCACAGCTTTGGCTGAAGGTGCCTCTGTGTGCACTGTTGGGAGGGGTATATCCAGTTGGAGTAGGATCTTCCATCTCCCCTCCTGCTGAGGCTTGTGCAGTCCTCCTGAGCCCTGGCTCTGCAGAGCACACACCATCAAGACAAGTTCCCGTACTGCAGTTTTACACTGGCTGTGCTGTCTTCAGGGCTTTCCACACCACTTGCTCTGCCTGGGACTTCAGCCACCAATGTTTTAACTCCTGACTTTTGGGTCAAGGATTATGTTTTGCAAGTTACCCTCTGTGTCAGACCACATTAGGGATTGCTTTGCATCCATTTTCTCTAAGCCGTGTTTTCCCTCCTTAAAAGATTCCAGAGTGATGGCTGCAGTTAATCATTCTGTGTGCCACATGGCACTTGTGAGCTTTGAAGCATGTCTGCAGTTGCCTATTGCACTGATTAGTTAGAGGAGAAATAAGGGACCAAGTCACAAGAAAAAGTCAAAAGAAAAGCAGCAGTTCAAAGCCACAGTTCAGCTGTTTAGCAGAACAGACTCTGATGTGCTGTTCTTTTATGCTCTGGCAGAACATTAGCCCTACGTATAACACCTGAGGCTAGGGGATGGAATGGAATGTATGTGTTTTTGCCAAACTTAACTTTGTCAGCCTTCAAAAAATCACTGTCTTTGGACAGCTCTGAATTCTGCCAAACCAGCAAGCTTAAATTGGCTAGAGAACATACTGCATGAGAAAATGGGATATTCCATCTCAGGCTAATCTTATTTCCCCCATCTATATGGAACAATGGAAACATTCAGTGCAGAGTTCTCCTCCACGAAGGGCTTATGGAGTAGGAAAGCACTGAGACTTTTTACTCATTTCCCTACCTGGAAGTTTTATGGGATAGTGCATAAGTTTGCGCTCCTCAGGGGCAGCTGTAGCTTGTACTCTGGTATTTACACTGGATCTCGTGCAACCACTTACTACAGAATTCAGTGAAGTAAGTCAGGTGACCCCCAGTATCACATGGTACGTGCAGCACCGCAGGGAATTTGTGTGGAGACACACACTGTGACCTGCTCCAGGAGAGCTGTGTATGTGCTGGCTGATTTGGGAGCTTCCTATGCCTGTTTTCACCCAGCTTTTCCTTCTGCAGGTCTCTTACTCTTTGTATCTAAAGTGCCTTAATTGCAGGGACGAGACTGGGAGAAGCAAGAGCTCTAATGAGATGGACAACAGGCTCTGATAGTGTCCCATAACTCCCCAGGAAACATTTCATGCCTCCTTTGAAGGACCACTTCTTGAGGCCATACAGCTGCAGGATTTATCTGGGCTGGTCAGTCCTGCACCAGTGCTGTCAACAGTGAGCTGGGTCCTTCTGTCTCCCCAGAGCAGTTCACCAAGAGACCTCTTGATACAGTAGGAATAACTGTGTGGAAAATGTATGGGTATATGGTATTTCCTAATTAATTTGGTTAAGAAGCAGGAATTTTTTTTTTCACCTCTAACTTGCTGTGAATTGAGGTTTTATTTCTCTTGCCAAAAAACTTGACCTCCAGAGCAAACAAATGTGAAGGCTAAAACACAGGCTTCAGCCTGCCAGTCAAAGGGTACCAGTATCAACACCAGAGAAGAGAACAGACCCAAGAGAAGGGCAGGGCTCTGCCATTTGCTGCACTGTGAGCACTTTGCCTTCCCTGCCTGGGGTTGTGAAGAGCTTGGGCTGAGAGCTGTTGCATGTGAATGCACTGCAGCATCACTAATGATTTTCAGGACCATTGTGGTCAGCCTTTCTCTAAGAGCAGAGGAAATATCCTAAGTGCTCCTTTCTCCTTCCCAGAGATGGTTGCCATTTGACATAATAACAAATATTATTCTCTCTATTAATGTCTAAATTATAAAGGAAGTTCTAAATTATAAAGGACTTCTTACCTCATAGAGTATGTAACTGGTCATGGTCAGAATAACAGCTAATGTTTTCTGGTCCTGCACAAATCATTTTTAGTGTTTGGTATACAGAGTTCCAGGCTTCAGGGAATGCCAGGTTCACAGTGGCCCATCTAGCCATTAATACTTCCTTCCAAAATGTATTATTCTTTAATCTTCCCATAATATATGAATTAGAGTCCCCAGTGGAAATTCCTCATTTTCCTGCATGTATCATTTCAGTTTTGAAATTCTACAGTACTGCCATAGTGCAAGATTAATATGCCACCCTTCTATTCCTTTGAGTGAGAATGGGAACCTCACATGGCCAAAAGCTTGTTTTAACTGTTCTGAGTCAAATTTCCATTTTTATGGGGTTAGCACTGAGTCTTTTGCTTTGGGGGACTGCTGCAATTTATGATCATGCTTTAGAGAAAAGTAAAGCTTGTCTCCCCCTAGGTACCCACTGTTTTTTAAGTGAAGAAAGTAGGATATTGGGAGGGGAGCGTGAAAAATTCTGGAGCTTCAGAGGGCTTCTCCTAAGATTATTCATAAGCTGTCTGAGAAGGCAAAGCAGGGCACTGGAAAGGATTTTGTCAGTTGTTCCTTGCAAGGCAGTCTGAGCTGGTTGGATGCTTTTAAACTCTAAGCCAGTTCCTTTAGTGATCATCTGTTAGTGCTCTCAGAGAGTCCTGTTAGTGCAAAACAATAGATAAAAAATAGTTTATGGCTATTTTCAAATGTTGAAATGTATCTACTTTGAAGCCCACTCCTGGAAATGGTTGTATCTTAAGTGCACTCCAGTTTGGCTCCTCTCTAGGTGCCTCTTTCAGGCTTTGTGGTTCTCTGTGCACTGACCATCCAGGCAGGAATCAAAGGAAGTAAACCTTAAGCAACACTTACAGAAATGTGTGTGCAGTTAGTGAAGTTTGGCTCTTGCATTCCATATTCACCAAGTGGGTGGGGTAAAAACTCCTCCCTTCCAGAAGTGGTGAGTGCACAGTCACGCATGTGAGGCTGGAGTTGTCTCTCATCATTAATGTGAAGAGGTGTGAAGACATTGCTGACAGGTAAAGGAACACAGAACTGGAATGTTTTCCACTGTCCAAGCATGCAGCCCCTTTCATAATGATCCCTTTCATAAGCAGATGGTGCTCCATGTGACAGCAGGGATGTGTCCTGCCCTCCTCCACCATCAGAGCTGTTCCACCCGCTTGCTTTCTAAAGTTTCTTTTCCTCATTCTCAGAGTGCATTTATTTGTTGCCAGTTTATAACAATTTGTTCTTGAATCCTTTTGCTTAATTTATTCTTCTCTTTGCCTGATGTTTACCCAGCAGATGATTGTTTTGATGGTAGCCTTGTCCTTTCTCAACCTTTGTGCTTCAGACTCAACAAACGCGGCTGTTTCACAGAGACAGACCCGAGCTGCTCTGAGTCTGCTTCGGGCTGACTGTAACGAGCCAGCTCAGATGTGGATCTGCTGATCCATATTCATGGAGAACAAGGTTGGAAGGAGCACAGAGAGGTCCCACAGGCCACCCTGTACCCAGAGCCACCACCGTGTTGACACAGCTGTGCTGCAGCTCAGCCGTGCTCAGGTCAGCACACGGGTGCTCTGGCTGCGTGATCTGCTAAAACAAGGGCCAAACACCCCACTTTGGATTTTGGGGTTCTGTCCCAGCAGCATCTGCTGGTAACAGAGCTTCTTCCATATCCCAGGATTTCCCTTTGCACAACAACTTCCATCTCAGGTTGATTTCTTACTTAGAACCAGGCTGAATCTGGTGCTCTGCTTTCTGTGCGAGCTGAGTTTACAGTTCCTCTCAAGATGGATTGTCCATGTGCTCAGGCATCCAGCCAGCCTCTGCAGGGACTGGATATCCCTGTGAATTAACAGGCATTGAGTACTGCAGCTTGCACTAATGTGGCAACCTGCCTTCAAACCAGAAGCAGGGGAAGTCTCCTGGAAAGTGCCAGCTGGCTACTCCTGGTTCCTGTTGGCACAAACTGATGAAAGATCTGCTTCTTTAGAACCCTCCTAGTAAAGATTGCTTTCTGGAGGGGAGTTGGGGTAAGACATTACTCTGAGGACTCACTTTCTCAGGGGGAGGCTACACAGCAGCAAAAATAAACTTCCAGTTCAGAAAATTCAGCTTGGCAGTACAATCAATGGCAATAAAAATATGAAATAAATTATTCTGATTATATTTCAAAATAAATCCCCATTTTTAAGGCTTGTAATCTAAGAGATGTGTAAATGGTATTTATTGTATGCAAGGGAGTTGCAGATCATTCACCAAAGGCATTGATGAAATAATTAAAGATCACTGCTGAGGCATTAAAGAACTGAAAGAGCTCTGCCTTGGGTGGAATGTCATTTATGTGTTTCACCAAATTTATTAGGTTTTTATAGGGCCAACAGAGAGAGATTGCAGTGTTGTCTCTTGGGTCAGATGAGATTATATGGTACTGTACTCTAAACAGTTTATTACTCCCTGAAGCACTGCAGAGTGTTTTGAGTCCTGCAGGAAAAGAACAAGCAGATAACTTGGAAACCTTCATCAGACAAACCCCAGTGACTGTCAGACAGATCCTGACTGAGAACCACACGTTTTTGCAATAACAGAGATTTGGGCAGCAGGCTGAGATGAGACTTCACTTGACTGCACTGCACTTACCAGCCTTGCAGAGGTAGTGGGTTACAGTGTCAGGGGAGGCTGGTTTTATGTGAGGTAAGTCAGAGTCTGAGCAATCTTCCCAACCAGACGTTCCCTTCTGTCTAGTGAAAGTCCTGACCATGCTGGAGTTGGCCCCTGTGCCCCTTTGTGGTCCCAGGTTACTCTGCTGCCTCCCCTCTTACAGCTGTCACCCCACGCAGCTTGAGCAAATCCTGCTCCTGGACCACAGAGAACAGCCTCTTTCTGCTCCCTCCTTCCCCTGCTCACAGAGCCTCTGGGCTGGATTCCTCCCAGTGCTGCTGTGTATCTCACTGCTTCCCATCTTTCCAGGCAAGATTGTGCAGCCATCCCTGTTTGCCACAGGTTAGGATGGGTTTTCACATGGGGAAGAGCTGCCTCACTCTTCCCCTTCTACCTTCTCAGCTCCCAACTTACCAGTCTTCATCACCAGATTTGTCACTACATTTCCTGTCCTGCAGATTTCCTGGGGGTCATTCCTTATGGGCAGGTGTGGCACAGAGGGATTGGCTTAGTGATGGGCTTGGCAGGGTTAGGTTTACCATTGGACTGGATCTTAAAGGCCTTTTCCAACAGAAATGCTTCTGTGATTCCTCCTGGTAAATCTAACAAGAGGACCCCAGTCACCATCCATAGACATTTTCCTAAGATTGCCATTTTCAGGGGAATTAAGAGGGAAATGCTTTTCCTTTCTACTTTCTGCCAGTTCTTTAATTTACTATAAATACCATTTCAGCATCCTTATGGCTAAGAATGCAAAGCTTGTCTTCTGGAAAAGGAAGTACAGGTAACATTTCTTTGTATTGAAGAGATGAATTTATTTCTAGGAAAGAAGAAAAGTTAAATTTTCTGGGTCCTGAAAATTCTGAGGTGATAGAAATAAAAAAAAGCTTTAAGCAAACAGGGTGGTAGCTATGAAGAATTAACTATGCCTTAAGACAACTCCCTTTTTGGAGCTGAAACTAAAATAGCCTGACAGCAGAAAACACTAGGTAGAATTTAAATAATACAAGTGATCTGCCCCTCTTGTAAAAGCTGCCCTGCCCTGCCCGCTCCTGTGAACTTCCCATGTGCCACCAGCTGCACTCCTGATCCCACGAGGCTCACACGGAGCAGCAGGGCCCTCATCTCCCTGGAGTCACCAGGACACCTCAGCAGTGCCCCCTGCTAATGTGCACTGCTGGACTTTGGCTTTGTGGACACATTTTATATGCACAAATAGGTGCTGTAAGTTGTACATTTGTTTCATTATTTTGAGCTCCTTTTTTTTTTTTTTCCAGCCATGTAGAATATAATGGGAGGTAACTGGAATTGTTGATAGCCTTCAATGCCCAAAGCAGCTGAGACTCCCATATGACTCAGATGAGTTTGTTAATTGTCAGTTTGCTTTAATGTAATGATTCAGAAACTTAATCTGTTGCTGAAATATTTATCCTGCTGTTGTTATTCCATTACTCTGTATCAGGTTTTATTCATAAGAAACTATTCAACATTAAAAAATATATATGTTTTATATTTTACATACACATGTGTATATATTGATGCATATATACTTTATTTGTATCTAAACAGATGATAAACAGTGGTAAGCAATGACATTAAAAAGGCCATCACATAGTGACAGTGGGCATCTGGGCAGCTCCCCCAGTCTTGTGTGCAAGTGGTCCCAGGCAGGGCCAGGGCAG